>VUQJ01028757.1:0-15625 GCA_015108635.1 Andinoacara biseriatus | reverse complement strand
TATCCATGCTTTTGATCACCTAAAACATCAGCCCATCACCACCAGAAGCTGTGGTTTATGTCTCCCTGCTGTCCAAAGCTTGCTGTCTGCCTTCCAGTGAGAGCTCCTCCCTGCTGAGCAGCTGCCCGTTTGCCAAACTCAAGAGTTTGTGGGAAAAGTGAGCAGGTTTTACATGGAGGACTGCCTTAATGTTGTTCAGTTGGTGGGCAGCCACACAGGGCGCTGCACTTCAGATTCTCTGTTTGTTCATCTGTGCAGGGCCAAACTCAACCCGGTCTCCCTCCTGCTCTCCACCTCACTCCCTCACATTCACAAGCACTTTGTTCTGTACTACTGGACATTAATCACCAAGAGATTAATGAGATTAATGTGATCTCAATTAAATAATCGCAATGAAATGAAATGATTCATGTCTTGATATATGATAGGATATATTGAGACATGAAACATTTCATGTAAATTCTTAGCTTGCTGGGTTGTTTCTATTTTGTCTGAGCTGTAGAGGTATGCCTTTCAACTGGGGATTAGGAGGGGACGTGGCCTCTATAGGACTCCCTCAGAGCAAAGCCAGTCCTCCCATGTTAATTTCTCAAGGTCAAGAAGAACCTCTGCACTGTTTCAGCTCTGAAGGTGGACTGCATATACAATAACAGGAACCCTGCTGTACAGGAAAAACAACAACAATAAAAACGATTCGATAGCACCGCATTCTTGTTTGTAAAGATCACAGAGGCCACATTCAGGGGTGTTTCAGGCCTAAAAACAAACAAACAAAAAAACCTAGATTTGTCTGCTGAATGTGAGCTCATGTTATGTAGGACTTGGTGCTAAATGAAACTTCTGGCTTTGACATAGTAAAAGTGGTAACTTTGCTGTACGGCAACATTTATCCATTCCTTGATGGCTCCGTTCCTTTAGGAAGAAGCATTAATATAACCATTTACCACTCACTGTAATTTTTCATGCTACACTGCACTGTCTATGTATAACTAGGCTACTTTAAATTGTAATAAGGTAACAAAATGCAACACATTAAAGCGCACCCTGTTCCCTTATGTATTTAAAAATAGGGCTTAGGAAAAAGCTACATAGTATGTGTCCCGCCTTTTGAGATTTAATGACTATCCTGTGACTCCACAGAGAATTACTGCCAGTAATTGATTATTAAAACTTGAAATTGCCAACCACATCCATTATTTGACAAGTGCATTTGTTATCCTTGTAATTAACAAAGCTTGGCACTTACCGTTTGCCAGTTCCAAGACCCCCAGAAAAATATATCAGAGGTTAGAAAGGCTACTTATAGAGCAAGCACTGTCTGAGCAATTATCTGAGACATAATACATTACCAAAGATGCTCAATACACCAAGAAATTCCTCCTCACACCACGGCACAACCACGCTGTCAAATCTCATGCAGTCTGTAAGAAAGTATAGAAGATGCTCATTGGTATAGCAACTACTGATTAACAATAAATTGTTGTTGCTGTATAAATGTCTGCATTTAACAACCCACAAATTATCACTCATTTATTTATTTTTTATAGTATGAAAAGAGTCTTGATTACTTAGTTTTAAAAATTATTTATGGAATATCCAGTGTTCCTTTTGTCAAATTATAATTCTAAACAAGAAATAAGCAACATACTGCATGACCTTTCAAATATTTGTCAGCATCGTGCCACCTTACCAGTTAATGACAATCAACTGCTCGAACTTAAACCAAAACTGGGAACTATTTAAAACCACCTATGTGAGCCATTCTGCATTCGCTCTCTTAATTTTCTCAACAGTACGGCTTTATAGTTACATAAAAATAAACCGTCCTATCTGCTTGCATGACCTCCAACAGCTCCTGATTTTATCTACTAAAAACAAGATAAACATTTTTTTTTTAAATATAGCATCATTTTTGTTTTTACAAGATTAAAATACAGAAAAAGCAAAAACACGACAGCCCAAAGTAATTCTCAGTCTAAATGTTGTAAATGAATCAATGCAAGGAAAACAACGAGTCCAGCAAATTTAATGTATTTTATCCTGCATCTGTATTATACCGTCTATTTTATAAATTGTTCAAACTGACCCAAGATTACTGCAGCCACCGTAGAGCTTCTGGATTTGCTTTTGGCTTTAGATACTCATGATAGGAATTTGTTTTGCAAAGGAGCAGTTAAAGCCTCCAAACGTTATGCATCCCTAAAACAAAACTCTTATCATTTCATTATAGACTCTGCCTAGACTCAAACCCAAACCCAGATAATGCCCTTTGCTGATCAAGAGCAAAGCACACAGCGAGGTTAACATTTCATGGGCGATATTCAGTAACTGGCTGTAGACAGATAATTGAATCCAGACTTAGGGAATGCAACAATAGGAGCATTTAAGAACAGAGCAAAGTTGACAGCTCTTAAGTACAAAACCTGAAGTCATAAGAGTGATAGTGCAGGCAGGAGTAAATTCAGTCTAGTTGTATGAAGTGTTAGGAACCCTGGTGGTTGTCCATGAGGGCCAAGACATGGCAGAGAGAGGCTTTCTTTACTGGGAGAGATGGTTTATCCACAGGCCGTTTGGGCAGGATAGAACAGGATGAATTCATTAAAGGAAGCGCAGTCTCTCCCAGCTGCCATCTCTTTCCCTCCAGCCAGACTCCGATCAATGGCAGGAATACATCCAAAACAACATTTAGCACAAGACCTCGGAAGCAGGGGTGCATTTAAGACTTCTCTGTGTGCGCACATCTCCCTTGGATGTGCACACTGTTTCAAAATGTGCTACTGAAGTAGAGCAGGGGAGGTATAGAGGCAATGTGTTTGTATCACAACAGAGAAGATTGTTTAACACAGATGCTTCAAGACAAGGTATTCTGTTTCATTTACTGCACAGGCACCACGATCCCTTATCCTTTACTAAATTTTTCAAATTCTATTAATCATTTAAAGTCAATTGTAAGTGACGTAATTGACTCAAATACATTTCTTGCAAGTGATATTAAATTTACTAACCACTGGTGTATTATTGCAATGTGTATCAATATATTACTTAATGCATTTTTACCATTATTAGCAGATAAAACCGTTGCAATAACAATTAAGTATATTCAATATTTACGTCTCAGTTTTATGTCTTGAGCAGCTTTAATTTAAGATCACGTAAACCAAAACAGCATCTTTATTACAAATTGTGTATGTATTATGTAACTTGGATTGCACCTGACCTATTATTTTGAACATAAACTTTAACACGCAAGAGCAAAATGCTTCTAGTACCATCTAGTGGTTATAAAACTAAGTCAGTGCTGTTGAAAGCAAATAAGGTACATATATACATATTACCCAGCCAATTCAATAATTCATACCAGACAGTATTAGCCTGATGAGTCCCATATGTTGAGTGTATAGTAAGGCTAAATTTAACTATGAGCTGGGTTCCATTAGAAAATCATGACTTACGCAGTCACAGTAAAAATCTTGCTGAACAGGGCAGCACCCCTCTGTGTGCTGATGAGACGGCTCGGGAGGAATCTTATACTTTGCTTGAGTTTAACTGCATTTATATGATAACCCTGTATGGCCTGTATTCCTCATAAAGACAATAATATATTGTATTAGTGTACTGTCATATTTTACTGCTATTTAAAGAAAGGATGAGTTTATTAACCCAGTGGTTGCTGCAACACAGTACCAGATCTTATCCTACAGGTTACAATATGTATAATCAGTAATAAACATTATGTATAAACCATGCATAAACATTAAGTGAGTTTCTAAACATCACTTAAACCTACTTTATGGAGGGTTAACAAGCCATGTGTTTACCTTGGGGCCTGTTGTTAAATGTGACCAAAACAATCACACAAAATCACAGCTTACAACAGACAGGTTTATATGGGTTTATTTACAAAAGTATGCACTTCAATCCACTGGTGTCCGGCTAAACAGAAAAACAAATACCTTGGTCTTAAAAAATTTTATTTAAAAAAAAAAAAAATTATGAAGCTGAAACTAACAAAAAAAATTGTATATCCACAAGTGTGGCTGTGACATAAAAAAACAAACAAACAAAAATCAATCAACTCAGGTGTTGCAATCGGTCTACCTGAATCTGAAAATACAAACCCTAAATTTCTGTATACAGTGAATTCATATTTGAGTCAAACAGCATTTCTGATTACATGTAAAAAAAAATTGAAAATTCAGTTCATTGCTCCTGTTCCAGAGCAATACTGTGACTGATTACATGAATACAAATCCACTCCGTCCTAACCATATGCATAATATACATTGCACAGTGCAGGGTTAGTGAGGTTGCCAGCTCTTCACTCTGGGCATTACCTCTCTTTACCAGTCCCTTGCAGGACACGCACAGTGATACTTACTGAGAGGTAATTTTATAGCGCAATTAAAAATAAAGAAAAAAAATTAATAGCTTTGCTTAAAAAGCAAAAACAAACAAACAAACAAATAAAAACACTGAATATCTAGCAAAGAGGATAGCTTCGCTGTTCTCAAATTTAACAGGTTAGAGCTGTACTACAGTTTTCCTCAAGCAAGTCCACGTAGGGAGTCAATCATCATTAGCTTTGACATACCATAAATGTCACATATATACAGTATATTTGCTCTATACATACTGCAGTACACGTTCTAGTGGATTGTTTTCAGTGAACTCTCAAATTCCTGCTGCTGTGTCTCAGCTCCTTTCACTGGTGTCATCATATTACTCACTTTGAACAATTGATTTACCACCACATACACTGACACTTTAAAGGGCCAAAATGTAATGAAAATGATCTTCAGCACCAGTAGTTATTTATAATACAGTCTATTGTGAAACTTGTCTTTTTCTGAATAAGAAAAAATAAGGCTGGGTCATGTACCACATCATGAAAACATCTGTCTTTTTGTTCTTCAAGGGACAAAAACACCGGCGTGTTTCTCCAGAAGAACCCGGGCCCACAGCTGTCTCTTGGGTCCCTCGTTCACAGGGTTATCCGAGCACAGTGATGCTTGAGCTTGCATGGAAGAACGCCACGGTTTAGCTGGTAAAACTCCACCAACTGGATCAAGTCAGTGAACCGTGTTTGACCATCATCAAGACTGTAAAACAATTCCCCTTCATCATCCACCTACAGTGAAGCATGCACATAGACACATCACATCACACGCAAGAGGCAGGTGACTTAGTGAGAATGGATTTAAATATTTTAGGTAATATTTGGAAGCTTAATGAAAAACATGAAATGTGCAGTACTATGCAAAAGTTCTAGGTACTTTAAACGTTTCAGGTACAGTCAGGGCTCTGATCTGATCTATTCTGTCGAAACTATCTTCAGTGACAAGAACAAGGAGGATCTCAATGTGTGTGAGTCAGAAAACTCTGACACATCCTGACTCAGAAGAAAAACTGCAACAAGTTCTTCAAGATGCTTAAAACAACCCATTTACTAATTAAAATGGTATCCAAGTGTACCAAGTGTACAGTGTACCATTGTTGTTTAAAATGTAAATATATATTTAATATAGTTTTCTCATCACTATTATATGAAGGTATTGAATAAATAACAAGAATACTGTTCTTGGTATTCTTTTTAAAACAATACCAAGAACCACTTTTGCACAGCACTTTATATTCAAATGGTTAATTTTACTTACCGGTAATATTTGGAAATGTTTGATTTTTTGCACGTGGCACAGTGAGAGCACAAATGTCTTAGGGATGCTCTGGCTGTCCCTCAGAAGAAACACGCTAAAACAAAAAAAAAAATAAAAAAAATTTTGCAGTAATTATAAAGACTTACCAATATTAAATGGACAGAGTGAACTGCCTCATATGGTCTTGTAAATGACAGCATGTTAGAGAATAGTGTGTAATAATGTGTTAGCTGCTTTGCTTTAATGTTTTGGAAATGTGCTCATTTCAGCAGATAAAATGTTCTTCTTTGATAATGCAATACATTACGTAAATTTCTAATGCATATATATATTTTTATATACTATAACCGGACTGTTAAGTTAAAATGTATGCATTTTAATGCATTTGTAAGTGCTCATTTGTAATGTGACTAGCATTTTTTTTTTTTTAACAGCAAAATACTCATATGCTTGCTACTATGCTCATCTGTTTTTTTTCAGGATTTAAATGGATTAAATTTTGGTCTATGTAGTAAAAATAGCTGCATGTTTTGCACAAATAAGAAGTGTATAACTGTTTACCCATCAGTAAGACCCTGTTGACTGATTAGACGTTGAGACTCTTCACGAGACAGTTTGCCATGAAACCACGGCTGGACCGTGTGGATAGCTGAAGCAGAGATGTTATGTTACAAATTGTCTTTCAGTTGTTTCTGTACATTAAAAAGTGAAATGAATGTTTCACAAACCTATGTTTGGCCCAGAGCTCTGAGCTGTGGAGGGGCTCCCGTGACCACTCAAGCGGTGGCAGCTTTTCCTCTGCAGGAGAAATTAATAACAAAATAATTTTAATACAGAGTTCATTTATTGCGTTTCTTTTTATGCAATATTCTAGCTCATTTGTAAGTTGATTCGGGCCGGCCTTAAGAAGATTTTCTCACAGTGCCACATTTATTTTAGAGAAATAATCTTTAAGGTTACAACAGTGTCAGAATATTTCCACAGGGGGAAAAAAAATGGCAATAGTTTAAACTAAAATAAAATGTTATTAGTTTAAAGTATAGAACTGGATTAAGAGACATTTTCAGAGCAGAACCTCTGACTTACCCTCCACGACAAGCCTTCCTCAACAGCGACTGAGAGCACCTCAGATGGGTTCTCGATCACCCGACTCTTTTGGCCAGAAAAGTCCATGGCCACCAGAGAGTTCTCTGAGATGCTCCTCTGAAATAATACAGTTTAGACTGCTGTGTACTTTTAAAATATTAATCAATTTTCCACAATTCTTCACACTCGCACATTTGTGATGGTAAAAAAACATAAATTTCAAGTCACATGATGCATACAAAATACCCACTGTTCTTGTTATTATTTTGGTTCACTTTCCTTTGTGTACTATAAAAAGGGAGCAGGCTGACTTCTGCTGCCTTGTGGTATTGTATTGCCATCTAGTGTCTGAGTAACATGACTCCATCTTATTTTCTAGATGATTCCAGACAGAAAACTCAATTGAACAGGGATTAGAGTGGCTTTGAAAGAAATGAGACACAGCTACAGGTTAGTCATTTAAGCTGTAATATAGTGCGTGTCTCTAAATAATACTGCACACAGAAGAAAGCCCTTCTTATCAGGATTACAAAGATGCTTTTAAACACGCAGATTCACTCCTCTATCACCCACTAAGCTCGCAATTTTAACAAGTGGTTAAAATGAAAATAGTGGTTTTTACTTAAAGCCCCTATTAACACTGCCCCACTTGAAATGACATAAAGCTAAATCTCATTGTTTATAAATGTGTTAATCAGCATCGGAATAGGGCTTTGTTTGTAGTCCAAGCAGTATTCTAGTATGTCTAGTTAAATCTGTCTTTTAGAGCACATAAGATGCAGTAGCCTGACACTATATTTGGCATATTCATGTACTATCTACTCCTATCTTTCTAGCAAATCCTCTCAGCAAAGTTGTTGGCTACACATAATGCTCCAACACTAGAGAAGAGGTGATGAGTTGTTAAATCTGAGGACAGCTGAGCACTATGTATTTTTAGAAAGCAAAGAGTTCGCGAACATGTCCGTTACCCATAAATAGGCCGTGTCTGCTGCTGCTAAAATACTCTCAGCAGGGTCTAAGGCTATTCTGGGACACTGAAGGTTCCTCATTTGCTCTATGCAATTATAGTGCCACATTGCTTTTTGCTGGATCACGTTATTTTTAACACGTGAAAATTTGTCTTCAAAGCTGTGTCAGTCGCTTTCTCTTGGTCTTGGTGGATGGAACAAGCTGAAAGTGCAGCACTGATATATTACCACCATATAATGCTGTAACAAACTTTTTCAACCTCATGTCTAATGTTGCCTCATTAGATATGAGCCAACATTAGACATGGCACTACATTATTTTGGAGTTTTATATTTCATTAAATAAATGTAAGTCCAATTCACTCCTTTTTTTTTTCTTTTTAGCTTTGGTCATGTCCAAAAACAATTTACCTGCAATATGCACACCATGCTTCCTAGCTGGTTGCTAATAATAGGTGTTTGTTTAAATTTTGTAGGGTAGAGGCTATAGGCTTGGTGCTATCAAGAATTGTGGGCTAAAGCTAAAGCTAAAGTTTTTGTTGCTTTAGCGAGTGAGGGGGTCCTTTTTCCTGAAGTAAACTGAAAGTTTGTCAGTAATAGACCCATTTCACAGCAGTCACTCTAAGAAAAGCAAAAAAAATAAATAAAAAAAAATTGATGGCTGCATTCTACTCAAGGGATGTCCTGCTTTTGTGGTGCGGATGTTTTATTGTCAAGGATGACTAGGACACAAAATTGAAGTGAACCACTCTTATTTCATCTGCAGTTTGCATACTGTGAAAAAAAAGTCTGCAGCAAAAAGGTCCATGTAGGGTTGCCACACTAATCTCATTAGAATCATTGGAAATAAAAATAGTGTTTAGAGCAGCTTCAAAAAGCTATAACTAAAATGTAAATAACAAATTACTATAAACAACAAAATATGAGGCTAATGTAATTACTGAAACAAATAAAACTTCAACTTACCATTGGTGAAGCTTTTTGTTTCTGGTGTGGCTGAATAAAATTTTGGTAAAGTTGCACCCCGAACTAAAACACAGGAAAAAAAAAGACTTATTTTACATTTTAAATCCAAACATTTGTTACGTGTTAACATAAAATCCTTCCAGACTAATGGTGTAGCAATTACAGATGGCAGATACAAGCAAATATGTTGTAATGTACTGTGTATATAATTTGTGGACTAGCAGGGGTGAGTAATGCTCTAAATTGAATCCAGACGATATCCAGACAATGAGCATATGCTGCTTCTATCAAGAGTAGGAGTGATATTCCAGCATCACTCAAAAGCTTCCCTTGACCTCCTCCCAAAGCTAAATCTGATTCTAGCACTGACTCAGCATTCCTACTCTTAGATATCACCCAGAGTTAGTCATCAGCAAGCCAACCTTTAACAAGCGCATGGCTGTAATCCAGCAGGTCCTGGTCTGCTCATCATCTGCACAAAGCAGCTTCAAGTCCCGGGCAGAGCTGCATTTTGTGGACTGAGGTGAGAAGTTACAAGAAAACAAAACAGTTCTATGAATCAGTGTACGGCTGCTGCTTCTGTACAGTCCTGGCATTTTATAACACCAATACCTGTTACAGTTTTTTAAAGAAAGTGATCGCACCTTCACACAGAAGCCAAATTCTGTAGGTGCCCCGTGTAGTTTTTTGGCTGCCAACACGTTGTAGACATCACTGTCACTGAAGTCAGCAAAGAACTGGAGATGTCTTGGTTCCTGTTAAACATAGAGAGGTCATACTAAAACAAAGGTACAGTATGGATATGGACTGGAGTTGTGAAGGATGAAACAGCGCATGAAACAGTCTGAAGTCTTCATGTCTACAGCTGGAATACAGGAACATCTGGGGTCAGTACCATGTGTGTCAGTATGTGAACTTGTCAGTGTTTTTTATAATGTGATCACTAATCGAAAAAAATAGAAAAGATGAACTCAAGCACAAAAAGGTATTTTCACTTAGGAATAAATGGGACATGTTTCTGTTAAAATACACCCATCTTCACACAAGCTGGAATTCCATCTAAGACGTTAATAAAAGCAACAAGGATCTGCACATCATTCAATTTCAATGTTTAATTAAAAATAATAAAAACACATCAAATGTTAAGGTGAAACACATTATAATATAATATTTAAAAAATACACTCAATTTGAATTTGATATCAGTAACACAGCAGCATTTCTACCACTGTGCTACAACGCAAGTTGGGAACCGAGATCAGTTGCTCTTTTGAAACTCAAAATGTTTTTCCATTCCTGTTTGATATAGAATTTTAGTTGCTCAAAGGTTTGTAGCTTACTGTGTCACAATAAATGTTTTCAGGAGGTGGCAGATCTGAATTGCAAGCAGGCCAGTTTAAACTCTGGACTTCACTTTCAGGTATAGGCTCATAAGATTCCTGTAGTTTCCAAAAGTAAACTTTTGGGAGGAGGAGGCTTCAGCTATCAGGCTCCTCTTGTGAATCAGGTGACGCTGAACTGTTATGCTACCATACGTAGAATCCACATGCACTGAGCATTTCTCCAGACATTAATTTATGATATTTGTTTCCAGTAGTCTGAATTGTATGCTTGTCATCTATGACCTTTTCAGCTGTGTCAGATGGCTGTCCCTCCCAGAGCCTGGTCAGCTGGAGATTTCTTCCTGTTAAAAGCGAGTTCTTCCTCTTCACTGTTGCCAAGTGCCTGGTGATAAGGAGTATGACCAGGCACTATAATATTGCAGGGCCTTTACAATATAAAGCTCCTTGACCAGAATACTATGGTGATCTGGCACTATATAAATCAAATTAAACTAAATTAATTAAATAAAAAAAATACAAACTGACAAAAGACAGAGAGAAGAGGTAAGACTGCATTACCATGGATACAGAGGCTAAATGATGAGATACTAGTGGAAACAAAAAGGGCAACACAGTGGGAGAAAAAAAAAGGGGCCAAACAACCAAAGTAAAGTAAAGTAATTCTTTCAAAAGAAAACAGGCAAAAACTCCCAAGACTTTAATTTTTCTGCTTTCATGTGACTGTTCCTACTTTCTTTTTTTCTTTTTCTTTTAAATGTATTGCCACAGCCATTAGTGTCTGTGATGACTGACTAGCAAACATCTGATCAAGACCAAAGAAGGGTAAACATGCTAGACCAATAGTGGGCGCCTTGCCAAGGTTAACCTGCACTCCTCAACAAAAGGTCTACTGTTATAGGAAATGAAAGCAGTTGAAAAGTGGTTGTGTTGGCGTGGCTAGTGGCCAGGTATAAGTTTCAATTGTCAGCAGCATTGCAAGTACAGGTTCTGCATGGCTGCTATGCTAGCTGACCTAATGAAAATCAAGCTCAACCTGTTCCGCTGCCCTCTTATACAACGTGAGTGAGATGTAGGCAGAAGATGAAGTGGTGACCCTCAGAGAACACAAAAGCACAAACAAAGGGCTTGTATGAATCTTTAGAGATTTAAACAATATAATTTTCTACTTGGTACAGTGCACTTTTATTCCTGCATATTTCCCCTGTAAATTAAAGATATGCATTTTAAAAAAAATAGACGGGTGTGATGCAAAACAACCCACTTAGCAATTGGCTTCTTAAACTGGTTGTGATTTTCCTATAATGCAAATTATATTCTGTAGATATATAATTTTTTTACTAACCTTGGAAGTCCCCTTATTGGAGAAATAAAGCCCTGATCTCCGCAAAACAAAATAAAACCGTTTCCAAGACTTCCTGCTTTGCTCTTTGACGTGAAGGTATCCATGGATCTCAGGACAAGTGCTGGAATTCAGAAAGGTCTGTGTTGGGTAAAGAAATATTTGTCCTTAGATGGGTGTGTGCATTAAATCGTCAAGGTAACAATCGACACTCCAGGGCAGCGAGAGTGCAACACAAACATAAAGAACCTAAGAACCTGATACCTGTATAAGGTCACAGTGATCTACAATGCCATTGGTTTCAGTGGATATGGAGACCATGTGATCTGGGAAAAAGTCCTAGAAATAGGAAAGAGACATCAGTTATTAACTTTCTACACATAATGGTGGGCTAGTTCAAAGAGAAGTGATTTGTATGAATACAGATATATACACACAGGTTTATTACTAACTCACCAGCGGTTTCCTAAAGAATTCATATTTAGCGAAGTTCTTCCTAAAATACAGCCGGCTGTCTGTGTCCATTGCCCAGCCAGAAAACACCTCCATAATGTTCTCATGGTCTTCAATGGTTCGCTCTAGTGAGAGCAAGAAGAAAGAAATGACACATAAGCCTGTTTCATTGTTGCCGTTTTTCCTGGTTTTGGCTCTAACTAAAATATAGTAGACAGAATGATGTCATCCCAAGGATAAAGATATGGGATTAAATGCTCTTAAAATTACAATACAGTAACATATTAAAAAAGATTCCCTGACAAAAGTTGCACTGAGGAAAAGAGCTTGATTATTAACTATACTTTAATGAGTAACCTCTAGATATGGGCATGGGTCTCAAGTCAATAAGTGCAACATCAATAATAATTTCATAGAACTGAATTATTTCCTACAATTCAAACTGATTGTTGAATAATAGGAAATGCATATTGTAATCAACTAGCTGTGTAAACTGTAAATAATATCAGTGCAGCAATGTTATCAGATGAATATACTTAATAATAGTATTGGTTTTAGTTTAATTCAGAGTAAATCAAATTGCAGGTTTAATTAAAAATACACATACACTATCACAAAATGACAACAACATCTACAGAACAGATTTAAAAATTATGAAAAGAGTCTAATAGTGAGAAAATGGAGAATATGTTTTCTCATGTCTACAGCAAATTGTTTCATTGACAAATACATAAAAAAGTGCTGTCTACACCAGTCTCAAAAGCAAACAGATAACGGCCTTTCATGTACAAATATTTACAGTATGTTACTGTAAATGTTGTGTGTTATGTTAAATGCACAATTTAACATACACAACTGCAGTTATAGTCATAGTCCATGAGTACAGAAAAGTATTTATTCTATGCACCAATTCAAATATTTCTCTTAATAAGATAATATGGAATAAAATGGAACATCCACATTTTCATCCTCATCATCTGTTTTCTTTAACAGTGAGTGTTATGATTTTCAGGAATCTGTGTTATAGCAGCTCTTCTTTGTGATCACACATGGGCATGGGCAGCCCTATGAGCATCATTTAGCCTCGGCGCTCATGGCCACGTTACCAGTTCCTCAGTTGTCCTTCCTTACACCATTTTTAATAGACACTGCACAGTGCAAAGTGGAAAAACAAAGACCTGCACATCTGGATCCTGATCTAGTCACTTAGCCATGGCACTTGCTACCAAACATATCAACAGGTTTCATTGTCATTAGATAATCAGTGGTTTTAATGGTGTGGCTCATTGGTGTATGTCTTAATATTTCATTGTTTAAAAAAATAGCTGAAACAAATCTGACATTTGTGAGTTCTAACTGGGCTTGAAAACTGCAATTTAATGTTGCTTTTTAAAATAAATAAATAAATTAATTTTGAAAGGATCATTGCAAGAATTGTGGGTAACACTGAGTGCAACTGCTACAAAACATTTTTTTTCTTTTTAAGTTTAGCAAGATGTAAGTAACTGTGTAGCTCTCACAGCACCATCTTACCTATTCCCAGATGGGAGAGGTTTTCAAAAAGTGTCCAGGAATGGTCATCAATGCAGTGATTCTTCAAGACGAACAGCTGACACACATCCCGAGCAGTTACATCAGAAGGAACTTCTACAGCTTTGCTGGTGTTATCTTCACTGTACACTTTAATTACCTGAAGCAGAAACATTAAATTACCAACCATGAAGTGGGAGACATGAGTGATGTTTAAAGGCGCATAAGCAAAGTTCTGCTTTCAGCTTGTGAAACGACATGCCAAGCATGTTTCAGGATGTAACAACTCGAGCCTGCAAAGAAACACAAGACGCAATAAACAGGAACTTACCTGCTTGTTTGGAGCCGAGCAAATGATTGAGTTCGGCCTAGTTCTGTGGCGAAAACATGGCTGAGTACAAAGCATTGCGAGTGAGAGCTTTTGTGAGAAACATAAACACTCTCATCAGACAGCGCAGCAAGTGTCACCTGTCACAAGCAGCCTTTCTCTTGCTCGCTCCTTATCTTGCTCTGTGCCACAGTGAAGCTGAAATTAGGCAATTAGACAAAACCCCCTCTTAGCAGAGCGCTTTTCAGAATCCATATATATGTATCACTGGTGCTCAATACCAAATCACCTCCCTCCTTTCCTTAGCACTAAGAGTCAAGAAGCCAGAGATCAATCTGCTTATTTACTAGAGGGTGGAGAGCAAGAGAGTCGTATGGCTCCAACCCCTTTGAATTGACACACACGCACACACCCATGGCAAGCAGATCTCCTACATAATGCCCCGCGTGAGCTCGGGAGCAATTACAAAGGTGCTGGTTCAAGTCAGTCTAAAGCTGTCAGAGGCAGGTATAGAAAGGGAGAATGTGGCAGCAAAGACCAAATGGCTGTCTCTTTTCTCTGAGTGAGGTCAATTGGTAGCTTAAACTTGGGCAGGAAAAGCCTGACACACTTTGTGTAGAGATGGGAGGTCAGAGCTTTTCAGCAGGGCTGAGGTTTAGCAAATGGGTGCCTCCAGCGATGACATCACCTCTTAGTGTAAACCACTTAGTCATCAATCAGGCCATGCAGAGAGTACAAGAGAAATATTTTTTGAGAATGGCTTATTCCCTCACTCATTGTCTATTTAGGCACTGCTGCATTTTAACACTACATAGTGTCGTTGTCTAAAATTGATTTGATTTGATCTGAATTTTAAAAAAAAAATAGCAGAACTGATAGGAAGGTGTAAAATCACACTCATTTAAAATGAGTAAATTCTGGTTTAAATAATATATGTATTCACTGCCCTTCTGGTGGTGACTCTATCAGGGGGTTTAGCTGAGTTGCTTCAAGGATGTGGCTTCCTGAGAATTGGCCAAATCAAATCATCCGGGCATCACATTTCACCGGGAACAGGGTAGGGTCTGTCAGAGGCGAAGGAGCCTTTCTGGGGCATTAGCATTGCAGATGCACTTGATGTTTGTATTACTCAGCAAAAACTTGCTTTCATGAACAGTTTAGGTTGGAAGCCAAGATGCCATACATACAATGAATAAACATATTCTTTGAAAGGCTAATTTTATCTGAACCATGAAACACTTGCATTGAGAGAGTGTGTAGACCCCGCGGCCTTACAACATTTCACAAGAGCTAACTGCATTTCAGGTACACTGAGGACACTACTTATGCAAATAAAGCAGCAAATTATAAATGCAAACAACAGATAAAAATATACCTGAACAGAACAGAACAGAACAGAACAGAAAATAATTAAGAAATTAATAACTTGTTCAATGCATTTAGTTTAACTTCTTCAAAAAAAATTTATTGTATCATTTTGCATGATTTTTTTTTTTTACTGCAAACACTGAGTAGACAGTAGTTAATCAACTGTTGAAGTGTTTAATAAATGATCAGGCTACACAGTGCGCTACAGGAGCCACTGATGCCTTTATCAGTGAACACAGATAAACAATGTTCAAAAACAAACACTATTACTGTACCTTGAGAGTATTTTCTCTGCTCTCCTATTTTGAGTTGTAAAATATGAAATCGGCCAGAACTGCCCAACTATACTTATTCAGTACAGCCAAACCTGTTGATATACTCACACAGATACCACTTAACAAAATGAAGCGAAAAAAAAAAGTGCAGAGAGTTTTCTCAGAAGTGTATCTATACAATGTGTGGACACTTATTTTGTCCCATCTGAATGAATTAAAGCTAAAAAAAAAATGTGATGGCACTACAAAAACTCTTGTAGTATATAGTAGTCACAATATATAGTTTTTCCACACAATATATAATAATATATTT
>VUQJ01028753.1:6721-17606 GCA_015108635.1 Andinoacara biseriatus | reverse complement strand
CAATGCCACCAATAAAAAAAAAAAAAAAAAAAAAAAAGATAATGATAAATGATTAAATAAATCAAAACAAACTGCTGTGAGTAAGGGGCAATATAGAACTGAGAACTAGTAATATTAACCAAAAAGTGGAGGAATTTACTCCCAGCTGTGGAAATAAGTTGCAGTGAGTAAGTACAGAATTAAAGTCTGTTCAGAAGAGAATGAAATAACATACAGTGAGTGAGGAGGAAAGAAAGTTCAGAAGTTTAAGTGGAGGATGCTTTCAGAAAGGGAGGAGGGAAAAGTAGTTTGCAAGCACACAGTAGCAGATGTTGATTTGTGATTTCTCTCACACATTTTATAAATGATGGTGGTATTTCAACAGGATTATTCCAATTTTCTACGCTCAGAGGGGCAAAGGTTAACCACCAATTTGTAAAAGCGCACTCTTAGGCATTGTTGTCCTTCCGTGTGACTTCCTCTCTTTGCCTGCCTTGGCCGTTGTCTCCTTTAAACTCAACTTCTTGGCCTGACAAATCAGATTGTGTGTTAGATTCTTTTCCTCTCCAAGTAATGACACACTGCAGGATTTTTCGATTACACAGCTCATTAATAATATTCTCTATACACTCAGAAGCAAGCAATATTAAATCACAAATACACATGCAACTACCCCTTAGACATGAAATCATAGGCACATATCCAAATGTTAATCCTCTGGGCTATGACGAGATCGTGTCTCAAGCATATTGCAGCTCTGATTATTTTTAATTGCAACGTGGAACTGCAATGGTTACATAAATGACAGCTCTAATCAGCTTGTTCCCCGGGACTCTCTTCCAACTCGAGCTCTTGAAAAACAAACAGACGGCGTCACATCCCGGCTCGACTCAACCACAAAACACACATCAGCACCCAGCATTACTGGCTGTGATGTCATAGCCTTTAAATGCTCAAGACAGTTAGAGTGAGAGAGAACAGGAGGACTGGATGCATGGAACAACACATGGAAGTGCATACTGTGCACACAAGCATAAAGGTGTTGGCACAAGGGCTCATGTACACCGTGACACATGCAGATGCAGTGAAGGGATATGATGGTGGTTAGCGTAGGAGAGAGCGGTGGACCTGCAGCACTGCGTCTGGTGTCAATGGTAAGCCTTTGGATAGTTTTAGGGTCAAGGGGGTAATGATGGGTGAGGGAAGGGTGAGAAAGGAGTGAGAAATGGGGTGTGAGGGACACCAGGGCATACAAATGTCACATTGCTGCAGAATATTTTTTTTTGTCAGGGCCTGTGGTTGTAACCTTAGCCTTTCTTTCACTGCTCTGCTATGCGAAATAAGGGCGTTGAAGTCCCCAGGCCGGTCTTACATAGAGCATGTGGCTCATCAGTTTGACTAAATTTGCATGCACGTATGCCTGAGCATGCATGCACGCACATACACATCTTAGATTAGGCACCCACAGGCTGATATATACATGAATACAAAAACTATACAGGACACAACCTCTAGTTGATGTTGATATCTACATGTGGCGATTTAGCATGCACTGCATGAGAAAAGCAAAACAAGCCCCGCACATGCCTCCAACACACACGAACAAATGCAAACACATGCACGTGTGCCAATAAGAGCAGCCATTTAGTCCTGTCTACACAGAGTTCATAGAGAGTTAGCTGGAGCAGCTCTCTAGCTGGGGTATAAAGATACAAATTGAACATGACAGATGTACACACATACACGCACGCGCAAAAGCGCGCGCACACACACAAAAACGTCTATAAAAATTTGTAATGTAACCACACCATGCCCAGAGACGCCATGTACTAAAACACAGTGCATCAATTATCACATCAACATTCTGTGTTCATCGACAGAGCAGGATTTATAACACGGCGAGAAGGGGGGCAAACCCCCAATAATCCCTAACTCATTGATCAGTCCTCCATCCAAGGCAAACATGCTGCTACTGATGAACTGTGATCGGAGGAAATGCTCAAGTGTTCACAGTACGCACAGTGGTTCCCAGTCCCAATACAGTGCAGAAACCAGGGGACAAACCAAGGCTGGGAGCCAATGGTGTTGCTTGCTTTGGGCTATGATATTGTTAGGCCACCTACTCTGTTGCAATCAGACCGCATTTTTTCCCTCCATTGCCTCCCTGACCTCCAATCTAGCTCTTTCCTACTTTCCTTGCTTACCCTCCCCTCTCTCCTCTTTCACACTCCTGACAGTCTATTCTGTTAAGCTGGCCTACACACTAAAAACAGCCTGGGTGCATTTGAGTAGCAGAGGCAAAGCAGGGGGCTTCTGGTTCTCCATTTAGCCACTTCCTGTTTTAGGGAGCCAATAAGTATGCCCCTCCAGGCCACTGCTCAGTTTGCCATGTGTAAGCCAATGAGGCCTTTCGTGGACTAGATGAGTTGGCAGAGCTTGGATTGTAGCTACAAAGACTCCGCTGAATATGCTAATGCTGTATAATCTCACTAGGCTTGTTTGCACAAACACAGAATGGAATGCTAAATATATGCCTGATTTGTTCTGGTTTTGTTTTTCAGCGTGTGGTTGATGAGAAAAAGCTGACTGTCTTAAAGATAATTGATGAACTTCAAGCTTGTGAATTACGGGCACTCTGGTCCCCATGTATATACTGCATGCTAATCCTAACCAGAGTCCAGAAACAGCGAGATACAGTTTCTCAGCTTCTCACACTTAGCTTTCTCCCATTTTCTTGCTCTTTCTTTCACACACACACACACACACACTCATACGAATATACAAAGTGTATTAGTACAGCTGGCTGTCAGGTCCTCAAGCTCACCAAGGGGTCTCTAAGTACTGAAGGCTTTTCTTCCTATCACAGCATGGGGTAGGCAACTATTTCTTAGTATGTGTGTGTGTGTGTGTGTGTGTGTGTGTGTGTGTGTGTTAAAAGCGTATGTTTTTTTCTGGCTGCTCCAACCTTGGCAGTAGTGTGTCTCCTGACACCCACAGGAACAAATTTGTCTTTGGGGTCTGGTTCGGCTTTTTCCGAGTTGTGAGTGCGTGGGTACGTGTGAGTGTGGGTTAGGTAGTCGACAGGTCTGCTCATTATCACTGCTTTGGGCAGCTGAAAAAAGGGGGAAAGGAGAGTGAAGAAGGAGGTAAATAAGGAGGATTGTGAAACTAAACACACCACTGATGACAAGCTACAAAATGCCCAATCCACGCAATAAGCCATTAAACCCTTTTTAAGCACAATCATACCATCTTACAAATACATACCAAGTACTTTACCAAGCACTGCAGTAACTCTACGCAAATATAACAATACATGTAGACAGTGGATTGCAGTGCTGATGCTGCTAGTCATTCTGTGGAATGTGGACAGAATAGTGTGTGTGTTTTCCCAGCTTGTCTCAGCTCTGCTGTGTTGTGGTCACTGGGCCTGTGTGTGGTCCTGGTGTGGTTCAGCTGCTCAGAATCGTTTCCATTTAAACATATCTGTGGTCCTCAAAGCAAACCACCACTGGTATCCACGCCATTGGAGGTAACACCAAAAGCTTTGCCCTCTGCGTGACCGCCCATGTGTGTATGCATATTATGTTCACCGTGTGTGTGTTAATGCATCTTTAACACTGTGAGTGGATGCAGAATTGCTTGAATGTGTAAATACATGTGTGATTCAGCCATCGCCTGTCTTCCGGCATATTAGCAAAGGAGATTTGTCTTGTACTCAACATAATGGTGAACAGAGTTAGAGTAGCATGAGTGCTGATGGATATGTTGGTTTGGAACTTCAGGGCCCCTTTAGGGCATTGTGTCCAAGTGAGCAGTGACGCCTCTCTCTCAGGGGTTCCTTCCCACCTCAAACAGCAGTGCAGATTGGATCACTGGGAAGGAATGTGGATGCCTTTTTTTTCCCTATCTTTTAGAAAATACCCTCTGTGTTTGTCACTTGCTTCTTCTTTGAGTGTGTCTTCTCTGACAGATAGGGATGTCTTTTGGTTGTTTTTCCTCCCCCTGTTCATTTCTGCTCTATTAAAGTGTTTTTGTCATTGTCACCTGTGTGCACATAAACTGCGTGCGGTGGGAAATTTAGAAAACAGAGTGTATGCATTTGCGGGCATTTTTTGCATCTGAATGGCTTATGTATCCATCAGTGTGAGGGCAAAATGGCTTACAGAGATCACAGATGAACATTTATCACTCATGGGAACAATGAATGGGGCCAACAGGGCTGCCATTGTGGCAACACCCCAGAAAGAAGATTGCTTTCCCAAGTCTGCCTTTTGTACACACACTGGATGCACTTTCCCATAGCTCATCTGGCAAACAGGAAGGAATCACAGACTGGGTTGGATGCGTGTTGACCCAAAACAGCTCCAATCCCATTATGCAGTGATAAATGACCCACAAGCAAGTCAGGGAGTCTTTGGACCACATAGAGAGGAAGAGAACTGGGAATGATTAAAGTCACAAAGTTCTGCTGAAGGGACGATTTCAATTAAATAGAAAAGAATAGATTAGACCACTAGGATGCTGAGAATTACCTCGCCACTGGAGCTGGGGTTTCATAGAATTGGCTAGTTGAGAGGTGGGGAAAGAGAGGGAGATGAAGCATGTCCCATTGTTGACCACAGGGACCTTGGTGTTGACATGGAGGCCACAGCAGAGCTTCCTCTGGCCACCACTGAAAACCTCTTCCTTTTTTCTCTAAACTCCAGTGTAACATATATATTTGTGAATCCCTATGCACAATGACTTGCTCTAAAAATTTTATTTTTGCATGTGCGTACACGTACGTGTCAGAAAATGCTTTTTGTGTCTATTCCTAAGCAAATACAGATGCTTGTCGTGGTTGGTTTTCCATTCCAGTGTCATGGTCTTTATTGTCTCTTTGAATGGGAGGATAAGCCTCTGGGCCAGAGGGGTACATAAATGACAAAACAGTGAAACACCAGACAAACATACAAATGTGCACACACACACACACACACACACACACACACACACACACACACACACACACACACACACACACACACACACACACGTACACATAGACCTGATGCACTGGGTGTTCACCAATATGTCCAGTCATACAGGAGTTTAACAACAGCAATGTGTTACAGCAGCAAACCTGCAGAGAAAAGAGTGATGGAAATGAAATATCTGAACACAACAGGTGGGAAAACCCTGGGAAGGCCTGCCAAGCGCACCAGATGATCTGATGAAGTATCCCACAAAAGGAAGCCCATGGCTGCCTACAGTGAAACTGCAAGGATAAATGAACTTGAACAGTTCGTATATGTGATCTGAATGTGATTTGATACTTCAAAGGAATGGTACAAAGCTGGCAGGATATGCTTGCTGTTTGTGAACTGGTGTAATGAGCATTTGTACAGCGGTACTTTTGGCTGCTCAATTATTTTGCCACAGTGGATGGATCCACGTTTGATTTGGCACAGATTTTACACCGGATGGAACCCTCCCATTTACTGGGACTGGCACTAGGAGTACACTAGCGTGTGACCCCCCTGAGGTTGAGTGTCAAATCAGGGATCTTTTACATGTCAGGCAAATGTGTTAACCACTACACCACAGAGCCACTAATGAGCATCTATAAAGGAATGTACATAAAACTCAAGAAATTACTTTAGACCCAAAATAATTGGTGACCAGATCTGTCTCATTCAATGTGCATGCAGAGCAATAGAGATTCACTGATAGTCGAACTAGCACACAGGGCAGCACAGTGGTTAGCATGCGCTTCACAGCAAGAAGGCCCTGAATTCAAATCCATCAGCTGGCTGATGCCTTTCTAGGTGGAGTTTGCATATTCTCTCTTTACCTGCGTGGGTTCCCTCCATGTACTCTGGCTTGCTCCCACAGGACATGCTCGTTAGGTTAATCGTCAATTCTAAATTGGCTGTAGGTGTGAATGTGAGTCTGAATGGTTGTCTGTGTCTCTGTGTCAGCCCTGCGATAGACTGGCAAGCTGTCCAGGTTGTGCCCTGCATCTCACCCTGTGCCAGCTGGGAGAGGTTCCAGCGCCCTGCAATCCTAAGTTGGATAAGCGGTTAAAAAATAAATGAATGGAACTAGCACGCACGCACACACATCTGGGAGCCAGAGTTGCAAGAATGCTGCAACTCAGCTGACATTAAGCAAAATTCTGACTGTGACCTCGACAGGTCACCAGTCAACACAGGGCAGACATACAACCATCCTATGGCCAATTTAGAACTAGTCTTACCAGCTTATCTTTAGATTGTGGTATAATTTGCCTATTTCATGTGGTTTTAAACAAATGTTTGGTGATCCCTGGTTTAAAAAGCAAAGACAACATTATCTAGTGAGATGATAAATAACCAATAAAATACCCTCTAAGCATTCAATTTTCTTTGTTTGCTCAGTAAGGCTTGTTGTTTTCATTTAAATGTATTTAGATCACTTGACTGTCCTTCATGTTCGAAGTGTTGAGTAATTTTGATTAAATTCTGCTGTGTTGACTGATGGTATCATACTCATACAGTTTACGTGAAAGGCAAAAGTAGAATTTAGTACTTTACCTATAATGTGAAGATAATGTGATAATGTGAAGATAATGTGAAGATAATCCTTTAGCCAGTCACCCAGTCAGGTACACAGTCAATTGATTAGACATTTGATTTTGAAAGGCAGACATCAGTATTAAAGGAGATTGGATTTAAGCACTGGTCTGGGGCCTGCTGTACTACATAAAGGGATTGGGAAACAGTTGGCCTCAAGCGAAGGTGAGGAGTGGGCTGAGGATGAAAGCTGGTTACCCGTCTTTCCACAAAGGCAGCATTACTTCCCCATTTACGCAAAAATGGGGGCTCCCCTTTAAATTAGACATTCCCAAAGTGATTCAGCTGTACTTCAGTTAATTAGCACAACACTGTTGCATAAGGAACAAGTCTGAAAGGGAAATTTGGGCCATTGAATAAATACACACAGTGTTGATAATGCTAATGTTAGGGGTACAGAGCAGGAGAGTCCCAAAGCTGGAAAATGAACCTCCCAACTCATTCTGATACATGTTTAATGCAATCTACAGCATACCAAAAACATAAGTAGACAGTGGTGACAGACAAAACTAAGTGGAACAAATACTGTACTTGCGATATTATGGTAGAGTACTGCCCTACAAGTAACCAAACTAGGGCACCTTACTAGCTGCTTGTTATACACTGTCCTGTTTTGAAAAACAACCAGCTTAGTGAGCTACTGTAGGTGCCTGAGAAGGGGCAGCATGTTATCTTGAATTAGCCTCTTCCCTTTTAATTAGAATCAGCCTTCTAGCTCTTCGTTCCGCTTTCTTCAGGAAAACACTTTTTCTTTGTAACTAAAACTTTGTAACTAAACTTTGTAACTAAAGGTGCTACTGCTGCTATAGTGAAGAAAAGGGTAAAACCTGAGTTATCAAAGCTGCCCAATAGGATAATGATAATGTAAGGGTCTCTATCAACACGAGGAAATGACAAAACACAAAAAACTGTTTCATGTTGCAAAAAAAACAAACAAAAAAACCCCAAAAGGTCCTACCTTGGACAGCACAGGACGGTGGACATTGAGACAGAGCAGCCAGGCAGTGACCAGTCGTTGCTGCTCCACATCTACTGCATTCACATACAGGAAGCGGGTGCCAGCCTGCCATGGCTGCACCTTAAGTTGGAGCTCCTGCACTGCTGCAGGAGGCAAAACAAATACACCCGCCGGGTCCACCTACAAAGAAGGTGAGGGTCGTAAAAGTTGATTAGGTTTGGCAAGTGGACTGGCAAGATGTCAGCTGTGTGGGTTGTGAGAATAAGAAATATACAATAAAGGGAAAGAGATGTGTTGACCAAGTGACAAAAAGAACGTGACAGTCTACAAGAGAAGAAATACATTTAATAAGAAGTGGAACAGGGACAGAATTAATGGGAAAAGATGCTTAACAGAGTCAGAGGAAGGTAAAGGAAGTGTGCAGATTAAAGGAGGGTGGGTGAGAGAAAGGGTGAATGAGGTTCAATAAAAAAAAGGGGGGCAGGCAGACAATGAAATGAAAGAAGTAGAGGCAGAAAAGTGACAGAAATAAGGATGTGGGAATGAGATTTAGTGTGCAGCTCCTTTTCAATGTGTTGAGAAAAGCAAAGCGATTCACTGACGCTGAGCTTTATCCTGCTTTATAGGACTCCTCAAATGCATTCCACTGTGAGCTAACCTGCCGAGAGTCGGATCAAAGCAGCTGCTCACACGTACACTGAAATCTTTAAAAAATACATCTGTCACTGTTTCAGCCAGTACCCCATTTCTAAAGGTAAAACATGTTTGGGTCATATTGTATGCACCCACGGTGGCAGCGACAGTCTATCACGTCTTTTTTGGGTGAGTACTATAAAATGCTCTTTTATTGCAATTCTGAGGAAGAAGTATTGTCTCACTCGCTCTACTTATGAATAAGAAACAATCTATTAAAAATAGAGGGCAATGTGACACTCCCGGAGCATGTTTTCAAATGTTCAGAGAGCAAAGAGCCACTGCTAATTTTTCAAATTGTATCAAACTGGGTCTTGACATGATCAGGCATGAAGACAGGAAGTAATGAGGGGACCTAATAAAATGAAATGAAATCCTATGAAAAGACCCATTATGCTGTCAATCTGCATTTGCATGTTCTTGACAATGATTTAAATCTTAACCTGGAGGTATTAGAAAGGAGACTGTTTCAGTTGCTTCTACTGTTTTTTTTTTTGTTTGTTTTTTTGCTGTTAAGAGGACAATTTGCATTAAATCATTTTAGATGAGTAATTTTAAAATTGCTCACAATAAAAGATCATTTGTCAACAACAAGATAAGTAAGATTTGTGGTATGGTTTTGAATCTGCATTTTTGTTGCCCACGATCTCAGCCACGTTTTGTCCAGCTGACAAAGAATCAGAAACTGTTACAATACAGTTCTTTAAAAAAAAAAATATATATTATATATAGTCTCTCTTTTTTTAAAGCCTTATTTTAGCCTGAAAATGCCACTTTCACGTATAAAAAAATGCATCCAGACCGAAGCACCCTTGATGACTAAGATGCTGCTCCAGTCTCTGAACCACAAGCTAATGTTAAGTGGCGGGGGAAACAAAGAGTGACAGGATAGGGAATGTGCACGTGTGGTAGAGAGGGTGTAACACTTAGTTCACCACCTCAGACTACTACTGCTGGTTGTATGCTCTTGATCTCTTTTCAACTTGACTCAAAACAAGAATTATATATTCAACTGAAGTGCTATGAATGCCGGATGAAATACCTAGATTTTTATTGTCACTGGGAGTCATAAAGAGTTGAACAGAGCTCTCCACTACAGATCTTCATGGGTCTAAAATCAAAACTGGACCCATGGAACTACCTAAGCCTAAAATAATTTTCAATATGAAGTGCCCGACCCAAAGGGAAACAAGACTTCATCCGAAACTCAGTTGGCACGAGTAGAGCAAAACACCCTGACAGAGAGACAGAACACCAATATCAGCAGGAGCATGATGCTCCAGCACTTAAAGGGCAGCTGCCATCCAAAAGAGCAGAAATACATGTTACTTTTCTTTCACTTCACACATCTGCAACAAAGCGCCAATTTTCTGCTGCAATGATTGTGATACACACAAGATTAGAGCTATAGAGGAGCATCAGTTTGGCTATGTCTAATAGCCGAGTGGACCCAAGCACCACAAAGAAGCCCTACTGACCTGCTATTTTTTATGTATTACTTTTTCCATTTTTTGGTGAGGGGAAGCCAATCAGAAGGAAGGTGGATTGAACTGAAGGGCATGGCAGCTAAAACAGCATGTTTCACAGAGTAAATGAACTCGGGGGCTGCACCAAGGGCAAGTGTAAAATAAGCACTAACTCTTTTGTAGAAAGAATCATTTAAAAATACTCTAGTAGAGTCCAAGAATAAAAATATGCGGTGTGAAATGAGCATAAAGGGCCTTCTTTAAAGTATTGTTTATTTAATATTTATTTCTGGTTAACAGAATGCCAACTTTACTTGAAGACCGCTGCTCTCCACCGTAAGTTGATTTTCATTTTGATAAGTTGATTCAAGGTTGAATCCCAGGTTGCAGAGAACATAATGTAAAATAAAATAACATACACATTATTTACAATTTCAAAAAGTGTATTTAATGAGAAGTGCACCTCAATCTCTCCAGGGTGCGATGAAAAACATTTGACCTTGCGAACCGCCTGCGTTCCCCTCAGAACTACTGACTGACAGCTCCGCTGTCCAGTCACACAGCTGACGTCCACTCGCTCCAGGAAATGCACATAAATCTGCCAGATCTGGGAGGGCGCTGCCGTCCACTTATCACTACAAAAAAAAAAAAAAAACATCATCAAGAACAATTAAGCTAAGGCACCTTGGAGACACAGTGGGTGAAGCGTGATGCTGGAAATGAGGAGGGCTGATCTACTGCTGTGCTAGCGTTTTAATAAGCAGAACATCATCATCCTTGCACTGCTGAGATGAAAGGAATTCAGTCTCAGTGGGCCTCGCTGACTCAGAGTGGGAGGCGATGAAGTCACCTACTCAGGTCTGCTCTGAGACAGCAGCTCTCATCAAGCATTTGGGGTTTTTTGGAATAGGATTCAAGTGATATGGGTTTTTGAGGGCGGACACATCACCAGGAGGGTTTCGAGCTGCTAATAAGTGATATTTTAGGATAGATTTTTTTTTAACATTGCAAATGTGCACACTGATATGCACGAGACACTTGCTTTATTGTGATTTCTGGAAATTAAACCAAGATCACACTCAAAAATTCACTGTGCATACTTTAATGCTGGTAATCTGATTCATTACTAAACACATGGGTGATTTAGTAATTAAGGGAGTGGGGGGTGAGGGGGGGGGGGGTGGCCCCATAAA
>VUQJ01028752.1:20099-31730 GCA_015108635.1 Andinoacara biseriatus | reverse complement strand
CTACGACATGCTCTAATCTCTGTAATAAAATGTTATGGTCAACAGTATCAAAAGCTGCACTGAGGTCCAACAGGACAAGCACAGAGATGAGTCCACTGTCAGAGGCTCTAAGAAGATCATTTGTAACCTTCACTAATGCTGTTTCTGTGCTGTGATGAATTCTGAAACCTGATTGAAACTCTTCAAATAAACCATTCCTCTGCAGATGATCAGTTAGCTGTTTTACAACTACTCTTTCAAGAATTTTGGCGAGAAAAGGAAGGTTGGAGATTGGCCTATAATTAGCTAAGACAGCCGGGTCAAGTGATGGCTTTTTAAGTAATGGTTTAATTCCAGCCACCTTGAAGGCCTGTGGTACGTAACCAACTAATATGGAAAGATTGATCATTTTTAAGATTGAAGCATCAATCAGGAAAAAAAAAACCCTGTTAAAAGGGAGCTTTTCCTTCCCACTGTCTCCTAAATGCACCTTATGTCAGTTTGTGAAAGTTCCTAGATATTCCACAATCAACTGATAGTTGATGGAAGTTATCACAGAGTGGGGGGCATTTAGGAACCCCATCAACTCAGTCACAAAGTAGCAAACCATGTAAAGTTACAGAGCAGGGTCCTTGCATCGTGCGTAAAAGTGGCCAATGCTCTGCCGACCCAATAACTGCGGGGCTCCAAATCTCCTCTGGCATTAACATCAGCACAAAAACTGTGTGCTGGAAGCTTCATGTTATGGGTTTCCATGGCCCAGCAGCTCTTGAAGTTGTAAAGTATAGGTGGCCCAGTATGATTGTCCTATAAGGTAAATAAATAAATAAATTGAGAAAATACTGGACTGTGAGTCAACAACAGCTTAATCACACCTGATCTAGTAAGGCTGTTTTGTTTTGTTTTTCAGCTGTGATCCTCAGGGACCAGAGTACAGCTGGCTTCCTCTCCTACCAGCTAGTAAATTAGGTTCACCTGGTGTCCCAGGTGTAAACAATTTCCTGATTAGATTCCTAGAACGACAACAGCAAGGACATTTAAAACTAAGACTGAGAGATTTGTGCCTGCATTAACCTCACAAAAATGTCTATATCTAATGTGCACCCCTGCAAAAATTGAACTAAAACTCATGTAACAAATACAGCTGAAAATCTAAAGAAAGGAAAATGACTCATGCTTTAATAGCTACAGTCACAAGGTTTCAAATTGCAGCCATAAAAGGAGTGACTAACATGTGAAGCTTTGTACATCAGTATGTAACAGGAACCAAAAAATAGATGAAGTGATGCCTGACACAGTGTAGAAAATCATTTTCCATGTGTACGTCAAAGGAAAACCTTAAGAGAAATATTGAGCACATCAGGCCTTTAGAGGTTGCAGCTGTGTGTTATATTTTATGCCGTGTTTCATACTCTGTGTTCAGTGGGGCTTTGGTTTGATCAATAAGGTAACGTCAGCCTTAGATATTCTAAAGCGTGTTCTCTATAGAGTAATCCCTATAGATTCATTATGAAATTCATCCATTTTCCCTACACTACACTATCAATCTATATTATACTATCAATTAAAAATAATCATACTCTCCTAAGGCTTTTTGCAGAGTTTTCCCAACCCTGTGATCTCAGACTGACCCACTTAAGGCGCAGAAATTCTTCAAGGCTGTGTCAGGAATCCCCCAGACAGCTGCTTCACAAGGGTAAAGCCAGTCAGCCAAAAAATATATTTTACCTTGAGGCAAGCATGAAAATCCTTTACCAACCTGAAAATCAGAAAATTAATTGCCAAAAGTAGACTTTTATTTCAGAATCCTACTGCTGCTATTGTAGTAGACAGCAGTTTTATCCATTAGCTTCATGATTCAGCGTCATTTAGAGTATTTTCCATGCAGGCGGTTTGTTGTATGTGATTCTCTCTCAGCAGACTCTGGGTACTGATTAAATTTTTGAACCACAAAATGACTGCATGGCTTTATTGAAAGAGTCTTTTCCTTCCAATAAGACCCAGATAATGAAAGAAGACCAAGCCTACTGGTCCACACTATCAAATCAGCCTGTCTTTTGTCAAACTAATAACATGACCTATCCCACTGTATCAGTCCGTTTTGATCATTACTGTGAAGATCACTCAAACTGGTTCTAATGGAGATGAAGTCAGCACAATAAGCACACAGCTGAATGCACAGTAGCATCCATGCACTGAGGACATTTATATTATTTTCACAACAAGCTTAAGTTAAGCTAGGCCAGCTTTACACTCATGCAAATATTATTGTGTGTGGGAAAAATAAGTTAGGCCAGGGTTAGGCGCCTGCATCAATGCTAAGATTCAGCTTTGTATCCAGCTCTCATAAAGATATCTATGATAAAAACAAAAAAACAACCAAACAAAAAACCCAGATGTTTTGGGATAAGGTGATGGTGGGGACCCCAGCTGTTCTGTAGAAGCACTGTGGAGTCCCTCAAGGCTCAGTCCTAGGACCAGTTCTGTCATTATATTTCAATAAGGAGAGACCATTTGGAAAAACGAATATGATTTATTGAGATTTAGTCATTACTTTTCCTCCCTTTGTCTTCTATTATTTTTGACAAGCATTTGAATTTTGAATAAGTTAAGGTAAAGACCCTTACCAATAATAGAGAGATAACTCCAACAATCAGACGACTCCTCGTGAGAAATCACATGGCAACAGTGGGAAGAAAAAACTCTTTTAACAGGAAGAAACCTCCGGCAAAAGGCTGGCTTTGGAAAACATATTTTAATTTTAATAACTGTCATACATTAAGAAGTATCCTGTTAGGGCTTTAGCTTTGCATGCACAGGTTATTTCCCTTCCCATTCAGCATCTGACTCCAGTCCATAGACCACCTGTATTTGAAAGATACAACAAATGTGCATTCTTTACTAGAAAGTAGAAATGAACCTGGGGCCACACCAGCATCTAGTCAGAGTAGATGATATATAATGCCAGTTGTAACTAGGAATTGTTTTCCAAACCGGCACCATCTTTGGCAGACTGCGGTGGTTTGGGTCTAGTCCCAAAACAGAACTAAATGGAGAGTGATTTTGAGTTAAAGTCTCTAGAAATGGAGAAATGGGACTCCAAATTAAAGCTAAAAATATTGCCAAAAGAATCAATCAATGCGAAATCAATGCAGGTTCAAGTATAACAGCTACAAAACTCTGCAACATTGTCACTGGATAGAGATTTATTGGTCAAACAATATTTCATGTGCCTCTAATATCTATGTGCAGCATAACCTCTCCAGGGAAGCACTGAATGGAACTACTTGATAGTCTTTCTATGTGTGTGTGTGTGTGTGTGTGTGTGTGTGTAATGTCCTCTGTCTTTCTGCAGGGGGTGGTCACGTAGACTTTGATGATTTCTGTGAGCTAATGGGGCCAAGGATGGTGGCTGAGACAGCTCATATGGTCGGGCTGAAAGAGCTCCGCTGTGCCTTCAGACAGGTAAAAGGGTCCCGAGCAAGAGAGTGTAAAGAAGTATTCCTTTAAGCAAGTAAATTAGACCTGGTACTGACAGGTTTTTTTGAAGTGTGTGACCTTTCTTTAGAGATTGCCAAATACTGTGTGACTCTTACCTGTAATCAAGGCTGAGGCAGGAGGGCTTGCTGTCTAAGACTACAGAAGAAAAGGGTCTTATAAGAAAGAACATTTTTTCTATCGATGAGATTTTCAGGCAGCCTGGTTTGTACTATTCAGAGACCTGCAGTTTATACTCTAAATAAACGTCTTCATGCCACCTGTAAAATTGTTCTCAGTGGAATTGCCTTGAAATGTTTTGGTGCTTCGTTGACGCAGGAAATATCTATTGAGTTGCTTCCTTTAACACGAATACAGAAGCAGGTACACAAGGGCTCGGGGCCCTCGAGTGACGTCGGTTGTGGCCAAGCAAAACAAATGAGATGATGATGATGTTATTTGTAAGCACAGCTTTGCACACCTGGGTTCATCCCATTACCACATTACAGAATGATAGGTTTTTAATGGGTACCACAAAACAGACAGCACTGATAATGTGCTCTTAATGATTTCAACTGAGAACACATCAGCGTGTACATCAGGCTACTCAGATTCATTTATCTGTGTTAATAATTTAGCCTCGTGTTTTTTTTCACTCTTTTTTCTCCCCTTTGAAAAGCTTGAGAAAAATTGGATATGAGCTGTCATGTTGAAATGATTTTTAAAGCTTTTAATAAATACAGAATGATGATACATGTCAAATTACACACACGCATACAGCCAGGTCCATAACTTTTTTTAGCAGTGATACAATTCTTCTAATTTGTCTTTTAAAATCCACTCTGGTGGCACACAATCAAACAGGTAAGATTTCATCATAAATTCAAGCAGATTAGCAAAAGTATTTTGTTAATGCTTTTGGAATTACAGCCACATTTATGCACAGTCTCCAATTTTCAGAGGGTCAAAAGTCATTGGATCATTACTCTCATTCCATGAAAAATCAAGCGGATAACAGATCTAGAGTCGATTCCAAGTGAATCTGAACCTGGTTGGAAAAAAAAAAACTGTGAGAAAAATGGCAGAAACTTTAGGAGTGGCCAAATCTGATACATTTAAAAAAAAAGAATAAATGCACCGGTCAGCTCAGCCACAGAAAAGACCACAGAAAACAACTAAAGTGGGCGATCACAGATGTTTAAACTTGTATCAGAATGATGGGAGGAAAAAAGTATAGAGAAGGAGAGAAACAACTCATGATCCAAAGCATAACATGCTAGCTGTCAAACATGTTGGAGGCGATGCTATGGTACAGAAATGTATGGCTGCCAAAGGAGTCGGGTCAGTAGCGTTTACTGACTGCTGATAGAAGCAGCAGAAGGAGCTTTAAAGTGTACAGGGCTATACTATCAAGGCAAAGAAATGGGATATTCTTCAATGCTAAAGTCTGTTACCTGATTTCAACCCAGTAGAGCTTTTCAGTTACTGAAGACAAAACTGAATGCGGTCAGAGCATCTCAAGGGAGCAAATAGAGGATTTGGTGATGCCCGTGGGCGCCAGACTTCAGGCAGTCATTTCCAGCAAAGGGTTTTCATCCACATATTAAAAAAAAAAAAAAGTACTTCTATTTAAAATTATATTCTTTTTTGTGCAGTTACTTTTGATCTTGAAATGGCTCTAATTCCTAAACAGTTAATGCTTTAAAAAAAAACTCCTTTAATTAACCCTCAGTCACAACTTGATATTTGATTTAAAATCCACTGTGGTGGTGTGCACAGGCAAAATTGTAAAAACACGTGCCATTATCCAAATACTCCTGGACCTTGGTGTAGTAATTTTCATACTTGTGAATGTCTCCTCTGTTTTAGGAATGCAAAGATCTTCTCTGTCACATGTGACTCATTGTCATTGCTGTTAGAAAGCAGCTCTGGTGTTTGAATCAATTTGTGGAGAATAAGACATTAGCTCGCACCTCCTCTGAACAGAAAGCTCCCGAGCTCAGGCCGAACAAATGAAAAATAATTTTTATCTCATTCTAACTTAGAGTCACTTCAGAAGTCTTTCTCAACTACTAACATTTCATGAGTCAGCACTCAACCATCTGCACATTCAAGCTGTTTCCAAACTCCCAGGGACCTCATGCAGCCAATCGAAAAGTGAAACTCAATTTCGACTTTTGCTGTTTGTCGTCTGCTTATTATGCTGTGTGTTATTGTTTTCTATTCAGTGTTTGATTTCCTCATTATCCAACAAAATTTGTAATATTATTTTTCCTTTTGTTATTTGTGTCGCATTCAGTCCCCTTCCCCTTCTTTGCTCACTGCGCGTTTGTGTTCTGACCCTCTCCCTCTTAACCCTACCCACTGCAGTTTGACTGTGATGGCGATGGAAAGATCACATATGATGAGTTGAAAGAGGGCATGAAAAACCTCCTCGGGGAGAAGCTGAAGAAAGGCGAGCTGGAGGAGATCCTCGGTGACATTGACCTCAACAAAGATGGCAACATTGACTTTGATGGTGAGCGGTTGGGGACTTGTGAGGAAAATGTGTGGGAAAGGACAGACTTCAGGCAAAATATGAAAGGGAATTCCAACCATCTGTCCATTTTCTTCTGCTTATCCTTTTAAATACACTCAGAAAAAGTGAGTGCAGTGAGTACAATATGATTATTAGCCAGGGGTATTTGTATGAATGCTGTTGTCAGTGGATGTATCCGAAGAACACGTCTCATTAAAGAAATAAATAAATCTGAGTATAGTGTTACTTTCATGTAGGCTGATCCTATTGCCAAACTATATCCGCTGATGGTTCAGCTGATACTCTTCTATCCATCCAACTGACAAATATTATATTACATTGTCTGTGTAGGTTCTCTGTCATCCAGGTCACAGTAATATCTGGATCTTAAAAAAAGGGCGACTGGACTTCTTTTTCGTTTCTTGAAGATGTTTCACCTCTCACCTGAAAGGCTTCTTCAGTTCTCAAACCAAAGGTTGTCATTCTTATTCTCCCTAGTTTGTGTTTGACCTAAGTCACTTGATAGAATGGGACGAAGTCCCAAACCACTGATTGTAATGACCCACGCCTCCTTTCACACCTTGGTGCATGTGATTAAGCACATGAACAATAGTGGGTCAAAATCACCTCCAGGGGACTACGCCTACTGAGGTTTAAATACCTGGGTCTCTCCATCTTTTGGTTTGAGACCTGAGGAAGCCTTTTGGATGAGAGGTGAAACATCTTCAAGAAACAAAAGATTATATTTTTTGCTCTACTTTATCCTGCCCTCAACTGCTGCTTCTGCTGCAAGCTGCTGTGCCACCCACCTCCACCCCAGCGCCTCCTTTTCATGCTGTGCCAGACTTAACACGTGTCATATCTTTGGTTATAGATGCCTGCTTTGTTCTGTTCTAACACCAAATTTCATACATGTAGATAAAACATAGCACCGGGACAGGTTCATTAAATTATTGTAGGTGGAACCATTTTGCCACATACATGTGAAAGAAAAACTAAACATAGAGCCTTTCACCATGTCAGAAAACTTTGCCTAACAAATGAAAGATCCTTGGTTTGATCACAGGAGGAGACACAACTCTCCTTGGGCTTGTGTCAGAAAGGAGATCCTGCATAATTAAAAAAATATCTGTAAAACCAAATATGTGGAACTACCTGCTGTGGTGACCTCTTGTAGATAAAAGTAACTTCTATGTGGATGTGGTCAGCCTGTGAGGTAGAGCACATTTAAATACAAAGCATGACATTTCCTGTTCCCAGCAACTCTGTGCTTCATGGTGACAAATCTGAAATTCTCCATCCCAGCTGTTTGATGTAAACTCACAGTTTCACCATGAAGCAGCATCTACTCTTTAAGGTTCCCATTAACCTTCTTAGAGTGGTGCAACAAAGTGTAAAACTTTGATGCACTTGACTTGTCTCCCTCCCCTCACCCCCAACTGGTCCCAGCAGATGGCTGCCCCTCCCTGAGCCCGGTTCTGCCGGAGGTTTTTTCCTGTTAAAAGGGAGCTTTTCCTTCCCACTGTCTCCAAGTGCTTGCTCGTAGAGGGTTGTTTTGTTTGTTGGGTTTTCTCTATAATTACTGTGTTATCTTTAGCTTACAGTATAAAGCACCTTGAGGTGACTTGTTGTTATTTGACACTATATAAATAAATTGAATTGAATTAAAACATCAATTTCTGTTGTCACTAGGTGGTACTATGACTGTTCTTAAAGGCAGATATGCTCATGTTAGGGCTGTTCCTCTATAGTGTAGTAGTTAAGACATCTGTTTGGCAAATGAATGAAAGGTCAGTGGTTTAATTCCAGTAGGAGACACAAAACCTCCTAGGGCTCGCATCAGGAAGGATGTCCAAATGTGGAGAGCCCGACTGTAGCAAGGGAGCAGCCAAAACTAGGCTCTATGTGGATAGGCCAGGACCCTTATCAATTGGGGGAAGCTCCAAATTCAATATATGTGTTAATTAATAATGCCATGGCACAAATCTGTTGCCATTCACCAGTTCACCACAGACACTCTCCAATTTAGCACAGACAAGAATTTGTGGCTCAAACTATGTGACAGAAACACTTCAAATTTTGTAAGATGGCGCTATGGAGCAGTTGTGCTGTCAATGAAAAAGAATCACCTCTTATAGAGCTGTGACAAAAAGGTGTACGGTAGAGTAATATCGGAAGGACACCGTAAACCTTGTTGGAATGGGTCGAATTTGAAGGGGGCAGAAGGAGAGAATTAGTAAGAAATGAGGTAGGAAAGGGTGAGATAAAAGACAAGACGGATGGTTGAGTCAAGGTGAGCTGGAGGGAGCGACCCAATGTAATCAGCAGTACATTAAGCCAATCGATATACATGCCTGGACGCCTGTCGCATGCCACATGTAAAGAACAGGCAGCTCAAGGACTCAGAAATTATATCACACAGTACCATTTCTCAAATAAACAATTCAGTAACACACACATATAAACACACAACCATGTCAGTGTGCACATAAGCACCACCATCAATACCGCATGTGTGTGTTAGTGCCATTAGCATGCAGCACACCACAGGCGCAAAGCTGAAATCCTGTTTGCTTCATCTCAGGACTCCAATCAGTTACACTTATTGTGGACATATGAACAGGTGTGTCACTCTGTGGATCAATAAGCAGGTGCTGCTCATTATCATCAAGTAGCCCTTAGGGCAGCATTTTGAGTGTATCTGTTCAGTCTGGACACATCTGCAGAATATTCTAAGAGGCAATTGGCCCACAAACATCCACAGCGCCTACGGGAGCTGTGAAAATGATCCTATTAAGGCTCAAACTGAAAATTTGATGACTACAACAGAGTTGCTTTTACTAGTCAAAACACAGAGTTACTTGGCTAAGTTGGAATTAAGCTTTAGTATCCAGTGATCAATAGTTTCATACCAATAATGACTGAAAGCAAAGCACTTCACATGGCAAAATGGAAGGCACAATCGACTGGCTGAATTTAGTGTAACTGCCTCAAGCAATCTGCAGCTGGATTTCATCAACAGGAAACATCAATAGATGCCATCATTGACAAGTTGGTCCAGATTAATCAATAAGGTCAGCTAAACAAGTGCTCATGACTTATAACTCGACAGTGACTTTGATCCCTGCAATAACAAAAAAAAACTGTTAAAATTTAAAATATATAAACGTATCAGTGTTTCAAAAACTTAGCAAGCGCATAACCTTTTTGTGATTACATCACTCCATGAGCTGTGTTGGTTTCCAATTACAGTGTAATATGGGCTGAGAACAACGTGACTTCATGCCATGCTGTCCTTTTATGATGTTAGTGTCATTAGTCCTTATCAGTGAATCTGCTGCTGTCTGTCTCCCCCTGCAGAGTTTGTTATGATGCTTTCTGCATGATGACCTCTGATGGAAGAAGACGGAGCATTCAGCACCCGGATTCATCATTACCTCTGTCTACTTCTACCTATTGTCATCCTTTTTTATTTTTTTTTTGTGGTATTGAATTTCAATATTGGCTCTGAAAATGTAATCCACTTAGAGATCTCTTTATATTTTCATAATAAAAGTGGAGGTTGAATAAGTGCAGTGGGCAAAGGGTGAGTTATGAAACGCTTTATTGTACTTAACAATATTGCTGCACTGTTGCCCCCTTGTGGCATAGAAATATACCGTTTTATTAAGCCTGACATAGAACAGGCATTTTTACTGTTTCCTATGGAACTGATGCCTGAACCTGATCTGCAAATGTGCGACTGGATCATACCTGAGTAGCTGTTTCTAAGTTTAGAAAGGGGGGTGGCTCTGTTGTAAATAAAATGAGCAATGCTGCATATAATCATTAGAATTTAGCAATATTTGGTAAATAAGTTTCTCAAATCTGAATCATTACACCTATAGGAGAACCCGCTTTTCTAGTTATGATATCCGTAGTGCAGAGAAGTATTGCTTAGTTGTATTGTGTGAAAATTGGTTGTGGAGGGGGGTTTTAAAAAAAAAGGAGAAAAAAAACTGTTGATTTTGGAAAAAAAAATGCATTTATTATTGAAAATTGATAACTTAAAACATCTGAGCAAAAAAGCAAAAACTGCCCAAAAGCTTTTGTACAAATGGATTACATACAATTCAACTCATGGTTTCCCCAGTTTTCTTAGATAATGTGAACACCCAGTAGCTCAAACTAACTCAGAAAACAAACAAAAAAGATATACAATTAAAGTAGTATTCATGCTATGGCAAAAAAGGGAATGGTAACCAAAGCCAAAACACTGCATTATTGAACTCACAATGCAAAATGGTGTAAGGCATACGCAGTCCCCTGACTGAAGCACTGCAGGTACCGTCCTCTCTCCTTCAAGCAGCTTTTAATGAAGACTAATGCTAACCCATTTGCTGTGTGCATGCTGTTTTTACTGCTTTTGATTTTTCAGAATATTGCAAGACCCCTTTAGGATTTCTAACAACTTACGGTTACAATGTACAAATATTATTTTACTTATAAATTAATTCAGTTTAACTTAACAATGGGAAGATGGATTTTTGGTTTAAAGAAGATACTACAAGTACTTAAAGAGCTGAATCACTGTATCCTGAACACATTCACTGCAACAGTGCACACTCCAGAAGAATCGCATGGTCCACGACAAAGATGTGGAAGAAGATTAGGAATTCAGGTTCCCAAAAAATGAACCTGAGCCAACTAGAAAAAAGAAGGCAGGGCCAAAACTGAGACTGCCAAAGGAAGAAATGATTAGGAACAAACTGAGACTCCCAGGCCACGCGTTCCTCTAAAACTCGGGTTCGGAGGAACAAAGTGCATGAGAAGCTGGAAGAAACACAAAATATCAAAAACCTATTCTTTCAACAAGTCCTATCCTGCTCTTCACAGGCAGAACTGGAAGTTGTACATGTAAGAAAAGTGTAATACTTTCACCAGTGTTTGGTACGTGTACATCAGCCTTTAGTTGGTCTGTGCGCACGTCACTTCACAGCTGTCCCTTTAAACTATCTTGCTTTTGCTTTTTGGACTTTCAGCATTTAGGATTTTATTTCACAGAATCACTCCATCTCTCCTCCAGATAAACAGAAATCTTACTGCCTAGAAAAAAAACTGGAAAAAAATAATTTGGGGTTGTCTCAAATTTAAACTTGCTCAGAAGTTTCAGTCTATAAGTCAAAATTTTGAGATACATAAACCTGCCAGCTCTGCCCGGCATTTATTTATTTTCCCATGGCAGAAAAAGGCTTCCACACATCAGACATGAAACAACAAAACAGACTTTTCACCTCAGTTCTATTTGCGCTTATCATAAAATAGTGATTATTGGACACTCTGCTATTCAGTAGCAACAACAAGGAAATATTAACCACGTGCCACAGTAACTTCTCTTGTAATTTCTCTGCAATCATTCAGGAAGTATTTCTGGAAATTGAGAATAAACCAGATGAGAATAGATGCCGTCTTCTTTTTTCTTAGATAATTTTTCATAATCTCAAACACCAAATGTTTAACTCAAAGTATCCCTGAGGTGGTTTGGCCATATATGTTTCAGTAACTGACCACTGTGCACTGATCTTGTATGGATCTTATTCACAGAGCTGTGTCCTGTGGTGGGGGTGTGTGTGTGTGTGTGTGTGTGTGTGTGGGGGGGGGGGGGGTTTTTTGGTGTT
>VUQJ01028751.1:33506-48411 GCA_015108635.1 Andinoacara biseriatus | reverse complement strand
CATTGACCTGTTTGACCTGCTGCCCTCTGGCATATTTTTATCCATTTTATTTTCTGTATATTTTATACGCACTGTTTTATTTTGTGTATATTTTTTTAGATTATATTAGATTATATTTTTTATTTAGGAAGTCTGACTTTTTTTTGCACGGCACTGATCAGAAGTGGCCCTCCAATCTCATTGTACATCCTGTATAATGACAATAAAGGCATTCTATTCTATTCTATTCTATTCAATCTAGTATCCTTCCTAAATTCAATCTGCTTCATGATATCATCAAATCCAAGGCAATGCTTTTGCCATTAGTAAGAATATTCAAGGAGAATGTATTCATGAGGTACACATGTTCAACTTCTTGTGCAAACATCCAACTGGCCAATCACAAGGGTGGTTTTGGATTTCCACTGAATTTACTCTGCATTTCTTTAGCTTTTTGCTCCTTAACGGCTCTTGTCTCCTTCAGTGTCCGTTCTCCACGTTGCAGGCGGTTCCTGCGCGTGAATGGCTTTCGGTCGTGTCGTTCTTCCGCCTTTTTTTTATTTAGCTGAGTTCAGACACCGACTGCCACTAGTGATGTGCAGATCGATACTCAAATATCGATACTTCCGATACCAGACCTTCAATCTTTAAAATCGATTCTCAAATTCAAGTACCGATACTTTCAATACTTCAGTCATTTGAGATAATGTATTTTATCAAGAACACATTAGAAAGTAACTAAATTATTAAGATCTTGCCTAAATGAGATGGGGTTAATGGGAACTACTTTTTCTTCCACCTGGTAAGTGTGTAATGCCAAAGCGCAGCGTGCTGCTGTTTTTCACTCACTCAAACAGACACAATGTTGTGGAGCTATTTCAGCTGCAAAACAGCCAAGACACAAACTGTTTGTGGGAAAACGGTGAGAAGTTGCATTAACACAACAAACCTCGTTAAACGCTTCAGAATACAGCACAATACTGAAAACGAACACGTGATGACGCAGACCGAGGAGGAGAGCCAAACGTCAGGTGCTGCTGTTGGGGCAGGACAGGTGGAGCCCTTTGGTGGTGCCGGCACAGAGAGGAAATGTGGAGCTTTAAGGGGCGACAAGCACGGTCACTGTTTGAGTTGGACAGATTAAGATAGTATAAGTGAGGAAATAAACACATAGCTGCATGATTTCAGCTTGGAGTAACATTTGTATCATGTCTATGTGAGATAATCTCACAGAGGTAAAAAAAAAGAAGCCTAGATTAATTCAAGTAAGCTGTCCTAAAGTGCAAGATAACTTCAAGTGGTTTAATAGGTGTCATCAAATAATACAGAGCAACTGTGATATAATTGCTATGGTGAAATATTAAAAAAAAAAACATATACTAGAAAAAAATACATTTTACCAATAAAATATATCTCATATTATTTATTATCAGTTTACTTTATTTGTTAAATGATCATTTTAAAATATAGGTATATCGACAAACATGCAAATCTTGTGGCATTTATTTATTAAAATGTTTTACTGGCAATTTTAATTTGAGTCACCCGGTGTTATAACATCAGGTGTTTGTATTCCAGTATTATAGGCTGTTTGGAGAGACTGCATATATAGTTCAGTCTAAATAAGACTAAGCAATCAGTGTTGAATAGCCCTATCATTTCTATTTCCCTGTGATTTTATTTAACATTTTTGCACAAAGTATCGGTATCGGATCGGTATCGACGATACCAGCTTGAATTTTACTTGGTATTGGATCGGAAAGGAAATCTGTGGTATTGAACATCACTAGGATTACGTGTGAATCGGAAGACTTCTTTGATCAATACAGCGATGGACAGTGTTACCTCACCCAGACTGAGATGTTGAGGCTCCATCCTGGAGCCATGTCCAGGGGACGGGTCTGGGCCCAGTCTACAGGTTCTGGCCTATGAGCTGAGGCTCCAAAACCAGTGGGTGCCACCGTGGTGGCTGCGACCATTTTTTTTATATATACAGTGAATGCTTCCTGCAAGCTCAGAGTCCTGACCTTAGCTCTGCTCATCTCCTGGACCAACAGCAATGTGGATACTCGGTCAGTGGACTTTTAGAACATGTCTAAACACTTCGGTTCCAAAAAAAAAAATTACAAAGACAATGTCCTCAACAAAGCATATCTTTATTCTCATAAACATCAGATTCTTCAGGTACATAAACAGTCACAAGCACAAACACTTCCAGTCTTTTATTTTTTATTTTTTTTTGGACACAGTCAACATATTATGTGAACCAAACACATTATATCACCTAATGTGGGATTTTTCATTTTCCGACTTGTGCTGACAGTCGTATAGGTTTGTATCTGAGGAGAGAAGAGACTGACCCTTAAGCCTGCCACTTCCTGGTTTGTGTTGAGGGCGTGCAAACAAAGGACAAGTCACTGATGAACACCCTGACGCGTCAAAGCGTACTCTCAGTGCTTTGGCCTTCGTTCAGTCCTGTGTTTGTGTCAGACACGTAAGGACAGCTCTACATGGCTTTTTGTTGCCATTGCTGGCAATGATATATGCATCTCGTTTCCCTCCCCCACTAACAGAACAAAGCAGCTGATTCACTAGTTACTCTATGTAAATATATATTTATTTTTTTCCATTATATCTATATATTCTATCTATAGAATAAGTCTGTAGCATATATATACTTTTGGTAGGGCTTTTAAAACATTCAGGTACATTCACTTGACCCTGTGATTTTTTTTTCTTTTCTTCATATGAAAGATAAATACAGACAAACGTTCACAGAGCTACTTTGCCCCCCAACCAAAAAAGCAAGACATTTAGCATCCCCCAAAAATCAGAAGAAGCAAACAGAACAAATGTCTCAGTGCTGGTTCTTTAAGGACCAATAACAAGCATAAATATACTAAAAGACCTCTTTATTAATCTAGAGTATAAAATAGCATATTTTCTGGACTTGACAACAGTTTATATTAACTCTATTCAGAGTCTAGGTGCCACACAATTCCACAGGTGCGTACATGAGCTGGCAACAACAGGTAGGCAGGTCAATGGTTTCCTCTGCGTATTTACTAAACCAATGGTATTCTGTCAGTGGTTTAAAAAGCTTCAATGCAAACCTCACTTCTACAATCACAAGTGTGAATAGACCCTTGGCATATCACAGAATACACATATAGGCATTAACAAGTCAAGAATATAGAACTCAGCCTACTGAGGACCATACTGATGATAAGCCACATTACGCATGAACACCAAGAGGTTTTTTTCCTTTTCTTTTTTTTTTTTTTCTCAGAAGGCCACAAGGATGTCACTTGGGTGCTGGTTAGTTAAAAAGTTCCTTCATGGGTCCAGGTTGAAAATGGACTCTAACACTGCCCTTAAACAGACTCTGTTACATGAGCAATATTACATCAAGGATTGTACAGATGCAGAGTACTTTTAACCTGTCATAATGCAAAGGCCAGTGGTTAAATTGTCAGCCACTGTGACAGCACACAATATACTGCTGTTGACTCAGTTGTCCCCAATTAAAAATATTTTCTGAGTATCCCATAATGGTACCTAGCCATGCAGATCTGGTAGCTTTAGTCATCTTTAAGATTTCTGACTCTATCCTGATAAATGGAGGTGACCGGAATGAGTTTGTGCTCACGTTTTAGAAACTGAATTTAAAAAAAAAAAAGAGAGAATAAAAATTAAAATTGCATAAAATACATGTAATAACATTTTTGCTCAAAGAAATGCAAAATGCAAGGAGAAATAATGAGTATGAAACTGCAGGAAGGAACTGCTGTGACTGTGACTGAACAATGAACTCGGAGCTACAGCAGTTCACTGCTAATCCTTCAAGTGATTGCTGTCACCGGAACGCAGCCATGTTTTTCCTCTGAAAAATGTGCCTGATGTTACATCAAAAGGATGCTCTATCTACAAAGAAATGTTTCACTTTTAAACATTTGCTCTTCTGCAGTGTCGTTTTTGTTCAGGTTCACCACAATAAAAATCTAATCTCATCTGCATGGCTAGATCGATTCAAGGATGAAATGACCCTTTCGCTGTGTCAGTTGGGTCACGAATGACCTTTAATAACATTTAAATAAGCAGTAGATAAAAATAATCATTTGCATTTCCAACAAGATATTAAATACATACCTCCAAACAAAACAAAGTCCAAAAACAGAACAGTGCATTCAAAATAACATGAAAAATGATATTGTTTATAAAACCGGATTCTCTGACCTAGTAAGAGTATCCCTTACAAATTATAACACAAAAGATCAATTTTCACCACAGGATTAATATAATTTTTATTTTTTTTTCCTCTTCTGGAAAAGGTCAGATTTCTCAAGTGGTGAAAGATGAAGCTAGTGCTAAAAGACATAAGAGAACTTCTCTATCCCTGTGCTGCTGATTGTTAGGACTGAGTATGTATGAGGAGGAGCCACATTAAGGGGCTCCATGCCCATCCAAAGGGCCAGCTGGCTAATGTGGGCTTGAAGCAGGAGTGTCCAGATCCCCGTCTGCCTCGCCCTCTTCCTGACCAGAGTATGAGCTCAGGGCGTCCCACAGCAGGCTAGGCTGCTCACAGTGGTGGTGACACCTCCAGTGCTCCATGACTAGCTCTTTAGTGCCCAACACCTCACTGCAAAGCACACAGTTAAAGGCTGCGCCTGCGGCAAGGACACCGAGACCTCCGCTGCTTTCTGGTGATGAGAGGGCTCCGCTGTCGTCTCCTTCCCTTCCACGGTGGTGGGACATGATGTGCCTCTTAAGCTTGGAGAAAGAAAAGAACTCCTCGTCGCAGCTGCCACACTTGACCAGATTGCGCTTCTCGTTTAGCTGTCGCCAATAGTGGGCAGCGTGCTTAACCAGCTCATTCTCAGCCTCGCGGCCCCCCCGTGGGGGCTGGCCCTCGCAGAGTTCAATGTGGACCTCCTCCCCGTGCACATACCGTAAATGCATCTTCATGTCCGCAAAGGTCGGAGTGATAGCCTGGCAGCGGCCACATTTAATCTGCAGCTCCACAGGATCTTCGCAGTCCTGTTCATCTGATGGTTCAGGCGAGTTGGCCCTGGAGAAACATAAGGAATAAGACATATTTAGAATATGTTTAGGGCTGCTGCCTAGCCAAGCAATCAGGCAATATCTTTAGCTATTTAATCAATGTTGCTACAAGGTAAAGGTCACAATGAGGTTGTTGCATATATTCATTAGTTATCTCAATCACTTTTTAATCTTACCCCTCCACAAGGACGTCTTCCTCGTGATGACTGATTGATGGCTCGACAGTTAGCACCACCTTGTGGACCTCTCTCAGATGACTGAAGTACACCCCAACATATCCAAAAGCCTTTTCGCAGAATTCGCAGGACAGAGATCGACGAGGCCGTACCTCAGAATGGTGAAGCTTCTTGTGGGTGCTCAGGCTGCTTGAGTGAGCGTATGTCTTGCGGCAGACAGGGCAGATGTGGGGCCGATTGTTGGCGTGGCTGTTCATGTGGCTCTGGAGGTGATGTTTGAACTTGAAACAGCGGCTGCAGGTGGGGCAGCGGTGGGGCGGTCGGCTTCCTATGAACAATCTGGGGTGGGAACCACCTCTGAGGTGGAAGGTTACTGGGGTTGGCTGGGGTGGACAGTCCAGCGCCTTGGTTGTGGTAGCGGAGGGGAGCTGATGGCCAAGTATGAGCTCCTGTTCTTGGCCGTCTGGGGTAATAGCAGGCAAACTAACCAGCTGGGGAACTGTCTCCATCACCAACATGGGCTTGGGTCGAATGCTGCGGTATTTCTTTGAAATATCAACTTCCTTTTGTTTGGATCCTGGAACAACTGCTGGCTGTTTCTCTGGGACCCTTCTACGGAAGAAAGATAAAGAGCGCTTCTTGCGGGCTTCAAAAGCTAGGATGTCTTCCATCGTCTTTCTCTTCCTTCCTCTCTTCTTGCCAGGTGGTTTCTGGAGTGTTCCCAAAACAGGCATTAGTGTGGGCCGGGCCTGAGGCTCTAGAGTGGAGTTTGGCACCTGGTTGTGACTCAAGGTTTCAGCTGTCTCGTGGGTCTTGGATGTAGCATCTAAAAGGCTGGTGGGTCCTTTCAGGCTAGACAAACCTTTCTTCTCTGAAGATAAATTGTTGAGCTTAGCAGCTGGGATGAGGGTGCTCTTCATTTTAGAGTAGGGCAAGATAGGTAGTTTACCCTTAGGAGGAGATGGGATAATCTGGACTGCTTTACTGAAGATGGCTGGGGAAAGGACTGTGATACTGCCCTGGGGCTGGGCTGTAGCCAGCTTAGACTGGCACAGTCTCACTGTAGTCTTACTGTCCTCCGGTGATTTGCTTTGGGAGCTTTTGATGGAAGCAGAGGGGTACTGGAGGTTCTGAATGAGACCAGTCGTGGCAGGTCGTTCTAAGCCATCTGGTGCTCGCTCCAACTGAGAACCTGGATAGAGGACAGCATTATCTGGTAGAAGAGCAGTAACAGAGATGTCAGAGGAGGCTGGGTCTATAAGAATTAGCTGGTCTGAAGGCTCCTCTTTGGGCACTAGTGCTTCCTTTGTGTGCTTGGTCTCTTGCAGATTCTTCTTAATAGCTGCTGATACTCCACAACCCACTGATTTGGTCTGTGCTGAGTCAGAAACTCTGGAGACTGTTTTCACCCTGGCAGGTAGTGGAGGAGATTTGACCTTATCTGTGGTCCCCTTGCTCCTCACTGGCTGGTATCTGGGAATGGGTAACTTAAGGTTCTTCTGGATAGACTGGGTCTGATGCTGTGGCGTCTGAGAAGAGACTGAAGGTGGCAGTGCCACCAGGGAGAATGTGCCATCTTGACCTGCTATTTGCATGAGTGCATAGTTTTGGGTGGGTACAATGATGGACTTGGGGCTCGAGGCAGATGTAGCCTCAGGTAGAGCAGATGAAGGCTGACAGGACTGGACTGCAGGGGAAGGAGAGGGCACCACAGCCGGTGCCTTGGGGGCAATGCTCCGAAACTGAAGGCTCTTCATCTGATGTCCTGGAGTCACAACCAACTGAAACACAAGCACAAAAACATGTATATAAGTTAATGTACTGAGGCTAGTCAGCCTTTCCAGTCTTAAATTGCCCTTAAACCACCAATCTGGGAACCCATCAGTTAGCCTACTTAGACTCTAGAAGGAACGGTCAATAACTAATATCAAAGTCAAGACTTCATCCTTCATATGTTTACAAATGCAGATAAACTTAAAAAGCACAAGACAGTCGATGGTTTCAAGATTTTTGAAAAAATGTCCTATTTCGACATGGAATTTTTACCAGTATGCTGCCAAAGTGTGAATAGAGTTTGAACTGGTCCTTAAATGAAAACAAGCTTCTGGTATTAAAAATATTGCCCCTCGGATGCAGATTTTGCATATGAACCTCCATATGAACAATGAAGGTCACCACTGCAACACTGAGCACATGTACAGGCTTAAATCTGTTTGATCTAACAAAGTGAGAATAGCAGACAGCAACAAGGCCACACAGAAAAGTCTAATCTGCCACAGGCCTGGGGTTTAGTCTAACCATAAGTCTGTGTTAGAGAAAAAAGAAGACACTTTGATACATTTTTTTACCCTATGTGCAAGAAATGTAAGAATGATTTTCAGAAGCCAAAACCTAGCTAGTCTCATTGCATTGGGTTAGGATTGATGGGTTAGAGTTTGGGTACATGTCATCACTGATGACAACTCTGACTTCGATATAAATGCAACCTCTCCGTATAAGGTCTCTTTGCTTTGTGGTGCCTTTAATCTGCAACCCTAGCAAGACAGAAGCAACATGCAGTGTGTAAAATACAGGCATATGCACAAGTGTGACAAGCTGTCCTATTACCTATGCCTTTCTAGACCCAAACAGCCCACTCTCTCTCCCCCAGGCTAAGGACAGACTGCCCCCTTTGACAGCATGCTGGGGATCTCTGGAGGAGGGGGGTAGGTTTCTTGTACCCCCCCTCCTCACTTCCTGTAAGGATCAGTCAATGGAGCGTAAAAGCTGCTCCCCTCTCACCCTGGCCAAAGGCAATGAGGATGTCCCTGAAAAAAAGCCCTGGGTTTACTTTATCATCCCTTGTTCACAAATAACATTTCATGGTAGCCCAGTGGGGATGAGGCTTTCCACTCTGTGTTTCACCTTTCTGGCTATGTTGATACAGTGGGGAAACTCAAACCTCAGCGTGAGGTTTTAAGCAAGTCTTCATTATCTCAATCTACCGTAGAGTTTCCATCCATCAATCAAAAGCCACAGGTATGGTTTTAAAAACAAAGGCAAAATTCCCTTCATTTATATCAATACTCTTTATATCAAAAGCAGGCAGAGATTACAGTGGAATGCTTCAAAGAGCCTAACTGTAAACAGACTCTGGGATTTAAATTTCACATTATGACCTGAATCTTAATAGCAGCGTTTGATACAGGCAAAGTTCCAACAACCATTCTGTAACACTAAACAGCATAAAAGTGCAACAATCTGGAGGTGTTACAAAAGGCAAATATTTAAACAAAATTGTTTCTCCATACAAAAAAAAACACCCGCTTGTTTTCATGCTCAAAGCCTTGCACATTCAAAAGGAGGAGAGGAAAAGAAAAACTGCAAAGGGCATATTGTTTAACAGCTGGAAGTGTTTCTGTGCAGAGATTATTTATACAGTACCCCTACCGCATTACGACTCCATAAAGCTGGAGATATTCCTCCTCTGTGTGGATAGTTGATTCCAATTTGACTGTGACTTTGGCAGAACACAGAGTGGAATAAAACTCTGGGTGTTTTATTTAGGCGTAAAAAGTGAGAGAATGGACTCGAGGCAATACCTGTTGATTCATTCTACGATGTGTACATTAATTAAGTTTCTATCTGTGCTGTTCTTGACTTGCTGTGTTTTATAAGACTATATTCACAGCAGGAGGAAGAAGTCGGAACAGAACGAAAGGAGGAAGTAGACAGCAAATTAAAGCAATTTCTGTCGATTCTGTTCAGCGAACGTATCCTCGGGCAACTGTGAACACAACGCGAGGAGAAGGATCAACCTATGTATGGAAGGGAAGCACAGCTGCTCAGTCACTAGCCAAACAGAGCAGCGGCAGCTGTGCGAGATCAAGAAAGGGTTATGAAAACTGTCGTGGTCACAGCGAGGTGAGCTGAAAGTTGATGACCACCGCTTAGGTTTCGCAAGCTGAAAGGCTTACACATTTACACTCTAAAAATTCCCAGTCCAAAAAACCTGGGAACCTACACAGCGACCTATCTGAACAGTTGAATATTTGGTTCAGTCCCGTAAAGTATGTAATGTTTACCAAAGCTGCCATTAGCACTTAAATTCACTGATTTGTGCTGAAGGCTGATTATTTAGTTCAGTACTCATTTTAGCTTGAGTGGTACAGAGGTCTGCATTAAAAGCCTCACCCTTGAGAAGCAAATGAATGTGCGCAAACTGTCAGCACAACCTCTCCGTCCGTCTTCTTAGCCAGGTATCCTACCTAGGGCCACGTTAAGATGTGACCCTCGACATTATGGCAGCGTTGCAGCAGATGAGAAATCAAGGTGAGGAAAAACTGTTTACAAAAAAGTGTTTGACCAACATCTCCATGCCGGGGCCACACAAACTAAAAGAATTAACCTGTTGGGGATGTACAAACAAACCAAGGACAGTTCAACACGGTTATGAGCTGCTTCGCTGGTATGAAGCATTTTGTTTATTTACTACAAAAACTGGTCAGATTTTCAGACTCTAATAGCGCGATAGCCACACAATGCTAAGAAAGACCAGCTGTGTCTGTAACTCATTTTACGGTATTTATTATTTTCACAATTAAGACTTGTTCTGATCTCAAGAAACCTTCAAAAACACTTTCAAGCCACATCCACTTATTCACTTCACTGAACAGATCAGTGACACAACACAGTCTCCTTTACTGCTGCACACACGACAATATAGATATTTCAAAAGGCCCTCTGTGCTACTTTTATACCTCCGTCTATTTTCGTACCACTTCTACACTTTAACTCCCCTCTGTGTGTGTCTGCTCTGCTCATAATTTGATTCAGGTTTTGGGATGCTCTTTTCAGTGCGTGCCTCTATCTACATAATGTGCATTTCAACAACTCTCTCGCTCCCCCCTCAACTTCTGCCACATGGGAGAGAGACAAAAATGAGGAGGAGGAAGGAGCAGGCGAGGGTTTGTTCTCTTGTCGATGCAACAGCAGCGGTCAACTTGCCCTGTCATCATTCTCTGTTCTCCTCAGATGCTTATTTTGGAATTCAAAACACAGAAAAGACACCAAAGGAACAAAAAGCGAGAGCCGCAGTTGTTTGAAAGCTAGACCTGCAAACTTTTGTCTGTTTTCAATCAAACACACGCTCGAATCATATCAAGCTGGTGTAAGAGCTTTTTTTTTTTTTTCCTGCAATGTGGAACTTTTGATATTTTTTTAAGTGGACGCAGTGAAAACATAAAAGAGGTCATTTTTAGCATCTGTCAAAGCCGAAGCTTTCAGATACCTTCACTTGTTGCTTAACACAGCCTGACAAATGATGCTGGCACCAGCGAGCTTCCTCACATATGCCATCAGGCCCAGTATGAGCCGTACCTGGATGCTGCAGGATGCAGTTTAGCCACCCTGCCAAATATGTCTGAGTGTTTCTGATGTGGTCACAGGTTTCTCCACGTCAGCCTCCTGAGACCCAGAAGAAAAAAAATGTTCTGAAATTTAGATTTTTTTTTTTCAAAAAGATAATTTAGGTATCGTGATCGCATCAAATGTTTTTTTTCTCCAAAATTATTTATTTTTTATCTTCTGTCACTTGTAGTGGACCTCAGGTCTTGCTTGATGTGATGTAATATCATGATATTGTTTCCATTTTTGTGTGTATTTTATGGTAAAAATGTTTTTTTATTTCATGAATATTAAAACACACGGCGGGGGGAAAAAAAAACATCATTTTAACTTCTCATAGTTGAGCTTTTATAAAATTAAACTCCATTTTTGGCACCCAATAGTCTCCTAAACCTGGGCTGCTCAGTCATGTCGCCCATGACAACAGAGGTTGTGGATGGTGTGAGAGAGGCTGAGGGTTCATTTCACACAGGAGATGAGGTGGAGACAGACACTAGAGCTCAGGAGAGGACATACCAGCTTTTGAGGAGCCTGAGAAGGGGCAAAATGATGACACCCCAAGTCCATTATGGATAAGAAATACTGTAAGCTGAGGCACTGACGTTGTGGGATTTGGTTTCTCAGCATGCCGGCCTGCGAAGGGAATCATCATTCCGTGGCAGCCTTGTCATGGAAAACTGACATTTTTCTTTTTTCTGTAATCAGATTACCACCCACTTGGTAGCTGTGGGCTACGTTGTCCTGTTTTCATGTTTCATGTTAAAAAAAAAAGGCTGAAATTGATAAAGTCAGGAGAAGTGCCGTTTAAGGCACTTTTAGCGTACATATTATTAGTTATATAAATCAACAGGATAAAGGAAGAAATCAAACCCTTAACTGATGTGTGTGTGTGTGTGTGTGTGTGTATTCAGCTGAAAAGGTTCTTATTTGTCCTTCTAGATATAATGCTTAAAAACCTCAGGGTCCTACATTAAACAATGATTTTTTTATTATGGACAGTTCGTCCCCTCACACTGTCCTTGCTCAGGCTCCTCAAAAGCTGATTTGCTTTTTGAAGCTTTCACCTTCCCGCTTTAATATCTGACCTTCCTCCTTCATCCCCTGACAGTAGTAAGTCCGACTCCCCTTCCACAGTTTTGAGTCCTTTCTGACTCATCTTGCCCTCTTGCATCCTGAAATATGATGTAGAGGTCTCAGCCTCACGTCCCTGACACAGGACAAAAATTAACTGCTGGGTCTTAGGGGGCTTGAGGAGCTCTGCAACAAATGAGATGGTGTTTCGTGACAATTACTGGAGAATGCCTTTTTAACCCAGTTCCATCTCCTCAGCTGGTCATCTGTGCCGGGAATTATTGGAAAATCCTAACTGAAAGGTGGATCTTAACTCAGGGATGGTCCTGCTTCATGCCCACTTTGGCTGTGAGGACAGGAAGGATCATGGCAACTCAACCAATACAGAAGCCAGAGAATTAAATTTTAAAGAAAAGAAAAAAAAAACAGGCATTTTTGTGTGATGATGCGATGCGTAGGTCGAAACATAATTGTTGAAACCGTGATGGAGTTAAACTTGGGAAGAAACTGCACTGCAAAGAAGCTCTTTGTCTTCTTCACATCAGCGGCCAACAACAAAGACCAACAACAGCATGAACATAAACAACAGTAGCGCACATTGCTGACTGTTCCAAATATTTTTGACCCCTGCTGACAGTACACAGCTCCAACACGCATCTGTGGGTCTCTGCGCAGCACAAACGCACAACCACGCCGCATCCTTTAACACTCTACTTGGAACGTTGAACTCTTTACAATTGTTTTTTTCTTCCCCTGCCAAGGCAATTTCCTCGACACAATTTGAGCTCTATGGAAACACAGGTGTGTCCTTATTCAATTATGCTCAGTCAATTAGATTTGCTTCTATTAAAAGAGATTCAAGAGATGAATCATCTTTTTTTATATATATCATTTTTTCCAGCCTTTTACCTTTATTAGATAGTGGAGCGCAGACAGGAAAGTGGGGAATGACACACAGCAAAGGGCCTTGGGTGGGACTCAGACCCAGGTCATGCCTTTCAGCCTTGCGGCATATGGTCGTCTGCTCACCCCGTGAGCTAAACTGGCACCAGGAAATGAATCATCTTAAGGATATCAATGGAAAACAAGCTCACAGTAAAGCTCAGATTAGAGCACCATGACAAAGATTACTTATCAAATAAAAGTCCAAGTATTTACAAAGAAGCTTTCGCTTTGTAAATGTGGTTTAGTGTATGCAGACAAATGAGCAAAAGGTACATTTAATCGACAAAAAGTGGAGCGCTGTGAACACGTCCCTGCAGCAGCTGTAATTCAGCGGCACACCGGTGGTCTACGTGCTTCTGCTGGGAAAAATGTCTTCCAATGCAAACCCCATTCACTTCAAATGTCACGCGAGAGAGCATAACACAACAAGGCTGGGAGAGAAATGTGCAAGCAGGTCACAGATGCTCCTCAAACTGCTGCTGGATTCAAAACGCCAACTGCTCCAATCCAACTGGGGTCAGAGGTCACTGCTAGGGCGATGCAAAAATCTGGTTTCGGGAAAGAATGTAAGAAACTAAGGAAGAAAGAAAAAAGTGTGTGTGTGTGTGTGTGTGTAAGGGGGGGTTGCCCTACAGAGACAGATTATCAGGTAAAGCCAGAGGGGTGAGAGGTGAGGATCTGCTGTTTATGCTGGAAACAGGTCAGGGTTGAGCAGCGGGGCAGTGTGGGGACGGGCCAGCCATCCACCTGGAATGGAATGACGGTATGAACAGCAGATGCTTTACTCACACACAGAAAAACTTGAGCTCACACTGTCAAAGCTGGACGCTGGTCACATGAAGCTCTGGTCCAGCCAAGACCGACGGGCTGAGCGGCCAAAACAACCTACTTATTGTTAGCCGCTAATGCAATTTAGTGAGAGCTGAAAGCGCCACTTTGTTGAATATCAAAACATGAAGAAGACTGTGTTTGGGGAGCATCCCTGATGCATTCTCTGGTTCCACTTTGTCTTGCTTTTAGCCAAACTTCTGTTTAAACTGCAGAGTGCAGCATTTTGCTTCTTATCTATGGAGACAGTGGCTAGGACCCAAACATAACAAAAACCACAGCTTATAAAAAAAAAAAAAAAGCATTCTCGCATGAAAACGAAGCAGACAATAAGAAAGGGGAGGTCATTTCTTTTTTCCCCCTCATAGTGAGTTTTGAAGAAATCAAATCTGAAGTGTTCTGGGGAAAGGAGAGCAGAGGAGTGTGAGGTTTGTTATCTTCCTTGTAGGTGAGAGCAATGCTCATCTGGGACTCACAGATAGAGTCTGGAGATGGAGGGGGTCTGGAATGAAGTGTGTGTGTGTGTGTGTGTGTGTGTGTGTGTGTGTGTGTGTGTGTGTGGACTTAAAAAACGGCAGAGGCCAAGCTCCCTCAGGTTTTAGCCCAGATGAAAGGCCAGGATCTGGACTAGATAAGAGAGCAGATCATGGGGGGTCGGGGCCAGCCAACTGTGAGAAGCCATGTCCAGCGGCCATCTCTCACACAGACACACACACACATGTGGGATAAGCAAATGTGAGAAAGCTAGTTGCCTTTATTAAGATGCAAAAAAACCCCAAAAAAGCTCATTGTCCAAGTTCTGTGAATGAGTCCAAGAGGAATTTTTTTCCTCTCTCCTGAGTTAAGTTATCTGTGCTCGATTGCTTCTTCCTGCATGCATGCTAACTGCTCATTTTTACTCTCCAGCTTGTGTGTGTGTGTGCGTGTACATGCTTGTGCGTGTGGAGTGAAAGCAGTCATAGGGTTATGAAGTCAGTGTTCTTGCAGAGGTCCGGGCTTTATCTCAGAGTGCTGCTGAATGAAAGAGCCAAAGAACAGACATACACGCTGGTAACACCCAGCTGCTTCTTTTCACCTCTTCACCAGACAATAAACGCCAAAAGGTGTTGCAAGAGAGAACATCAGAGCGCCATATGGTATTCACCGCACATCCGCACGCACCCGTATGTCATCCACTGTCACCTGAGCAAATCAATGCAAGAGAGAAATCCATTCCAATTAGGATCCGGCAGCTCTGCCCTGCATGTGGATGTAGATTAATCAATAAAGAAATCCCACCACTAATCTGCAATTCACCGTATAGAACACACTAAACTCGGACTCTGGGTGTTTTGCTTTTATTAACTCGCGAGTACATGCACTTGTCCTTTTTATTTGAATCTAAATTATTTTCTGTTCAAAGGATTTCAAAGTGGTCAATAAAAAAATTGATGTCCTGCCCTTTGTAGGCAGGATGCTGT
>VUQJ01028751.1:10072-20342 GCA_015108635.1 Andinoacara biseriatus | reverse complement strand
TTTTTTTTTGGGGGGGGGGGGGCCCCCCCCCCCCCCCCCGACTGCTTGAAGAGCAGCTGATGCTATTCGCATCTTTTAAAATGTTGACTCACTGTATTCCAGGCATTTCATTTTTGAACCAATTTCAAGGAAAAATTAACTTTATGCATTTGATTGGCAGGCTCAGTAGGGTCGGGGTGGCACTGCTATGTACTATATTTACTCGTTGCATCTACTCCAGCAACAGCTGCATATAAGTGTGAACCCTTAGGCTCAAAGCATGCTTGAAAACAACTAGTTTGTATTATGTGCCTCTGACCGTCAGAGGGAAACATTTTGTACCTTTTTCAAAGCGATCGTACTCGAAGGCAGGGTGACATTGCAGCTGTGGTGGAGGGGCGATGCGGGATAATTGTGTAATTGTAGGGATAATGACACACATTTTCACACAGCTTCACAAGGAAGCCACTCGTGGTGATACACGTGGTTGTAAACATAAAAACTGAACAACTGCGTGCGGATCTCTCCTCCGCGCAGAGTGGAGTGAGAGTGGAGCTCGGACTGTGGGTTACGGAAAGTTGCAGAAATCTTCGGACACTGTGCGATACGAGGTGTGGAGGAAGGAAGGTTCAGATGCCGTCCGACCTGCTGACAAGCTTCTGTTTATGCGTATACTGGCTCCTTTATTTCCATCTCTGTGACTCATTGCATCAAGCACACAAAAGACAGAAGCTCTTGGAAGAAGACTCGGGAGGCAGTGGGATGCTGCCTGGAGGATGATGGCACGCTCTCTACACCGCCTTCAACTTTGGACATTTAGAACAGCTATAAACACTTTTGCCTTTAGACATGGTCAGACGCACTGTGTGAAGTACTTAATTTTAGGCATACTGAGCCTGTTAGAGGGAGCAGGAGGAGGCAGGTGGGAGGTGAAGCCAGAGGGAGGCAGGCGGAGGAAATGTGAGCAAAGAAAAGAAACATTCCTTTAGCATCACATGACTTGGGCAGAAAGAGGCCTGGCAGGCTAATTCCCGGCAGTTTACCCCAGCATCATGATCTGAGTGACTAGATAACGGCACTCCATCTGATAATCAGATCCTCTGCGACTGCACTTCTTAGCTGCGTGACTGTAGCAGGCTGCAGTAAGCCAACCAAACGGTGATGGATAGCCCATGCTGAGCAGGAATAACTTACAGCCTCATAAATAAGCAGATCTCTACTAATATGATTACAGTAGCCCCGAGGCTGGCGCGCCCCCTTCTACCAGGCACGCTCCTCTCCCTACGGCAAACACACTGAAATCACGTCACTATTTGACATCAATATTTTGACATTTCATTCAGCTGACTCTCCAGACGGAGCCATTTATTTAATTAGCTGAATCAAAATTGGCAGGAGCGGCAAATTCAAAGTTAACGTGACTGGGGCTCGGTTGCCACAGGTAACCTTTTTGGAAGGACTTACTGTGGCACATTGATTGCTGAGAGCGCAGACTCATCATGAGTGCTAATTTTCAGAAGCAGCGCACGGTGGAGCATTGAAATAAGAGGCTCTATTTATAACAGAAGGAAACAGCAGAGGGGGATTAGCCTGTCATTAGAATAAAGAGCCCAGAAGAAGAATCAATTTCAAGGTTTAAAAAGCTGACAAAGTCAGTTCACTTACTCTTTCTCTCCGTCTCTGAGCTCACCTTTTGACAGACCAGCCTACGGACGACCAGATACGGAGGTGAGCTTTTTTTTTGAGGAGGCGAGCTCGGATTTCATCCTCTTCCGCCTAATTGGAAAACTGCAACAGTTTTGTCTCATTATTCCCATGACACCGTAGCAGGTAGAAAGGTGTTGCAGTGATCTCACAAATTATTACATTACTCCTTTTTGAGGAATCACACCATCATTTTACTTTCTGTGGGTTTGACTTTGTGGGCAACAAATAGCATTGAAGCCCAGTTAATCCACGCTCAATACTTACAATAAAAATATCATACAGCCAGATAATCCTAGCAGAGCTGTCATTATCACTGCATTAAATCTCTTTGGCATGAGCCGCTTTGTTTACTAATTTCATGGTGCTCACTGCGGCGTTCACCTCCTGCAGGGGAAGTCAGCGTGTTTGATTTAGACAGATGGAACACTAAAGACAGCAAAACTGGTTTATCAGCTAAACACATCTTAGCGCAGATGAAAATGGCGAGGACAACAATGATGACTCCGGTGCCAAAATCTTTCAGAATGGGTGATGATAGCCCCGCACTGCCAGAAAGCTGAAATACCCAAAACAAGAGACAACAGAATAAAACTAGACCAACAAAAGAAACCCAAACTTTTAGCCTCCACTGTCCAAATGCAGCTGATGTGATTAAATACTTAAATTTCATTAGACTCACTTCCTTATTAGTGTTCTTTCAAACCTCACTCCTCCAGTTTATACTGTACACTTTGTTAAAACTTTAACATTTTAAGTGAGGACGGTCTCACCACAAAATCTGCTGCTGCTCACAGGTGCGAATGTGCATTTATTTTTTTTATTATTTTTTTAAGCTGAATTACATTTAAAGATCAATGAAAATTAATTATCACAGTGTTGTAACTGAACAGCCCTACTTTGCTACATTACATGATTGTCACTCTGCTATTATGCATCATTTCCAGCTCATTAATTTTATTCTTGGACTCTTGGAGTAGTTTAATTTCATTATTATTTTTTAATATATACTGGGCCTTTGTGCAGCCCTTTAGTTCATCCACTGTACGAAACAAGCTGTTTTAGCTCTTCTCCCAATAAGGCCATACTTCCTTTAAGACAACTATGTTCTCATTGGCTGCCCCTCACAAACAGAGAACTCACAACGACATACAGCCAGAGGTGTCTGAGACGCTCAGTTTAGGGACATCTCCACTCACTGACATCATACAGAACAAAGAGTAGAAAAGCTGCTTTAAACAGAGTGTTTGAAGAGATCCTGAATTATTATTTGAAACTCTGCCCATGTTTAATATGAGCATTCAGCACTTTAACAGTGTATGTCAGAAAATAAGGAACAGACCTCCTTAAACAAATAGCTGACTTTGTGGCTGATAAAGGCAACAAACCCCACCTTAAATATGATACTGAGCTACAAGCTTCTTGTGATGGAATAAATTTGCATTTTTGTAGGATTTCCTGTGCTGGCTATGAGTTTGTCACCTCTCTGCTTTCCACTAACAGCTCATTATATTATTTGATATGATCACTGGCATTACTGGCATGCCACCTCGTCTCCCTCCAGGTGTGCATATGATGGAGACGGCACTGGAAAGCGACCATCTCCCAGCATTCCTTTGGGAACTGGACCAGGAAGGAAGCTAAAAGCTGATTACCAGGCTGAGAGGCAACCCAAACTGTGTCATCTCCCATTCCCTCACCACAAAACCCTCACCCCCTGACCCGGGCCCATCGTGTGCCCAGCGTTTCACCGGGGCAAGTCTCTGGGACGGGAACCATACAGGAAGCGCAGCGCAACTCGACAAGGACAGGAACTTGAACAGCGGGCTGGTGGTGAGAACAAATCGCAGAAAAGTAAACTTTTCCACCAACGCCACATCACAGCAGATGAGAGGCAAGCAGGGCGGGGGCACAGGCGCATTCCTCATTTGGGAAAGGAGCTAAGCCGGCTGTAGGAGGCAGCAGTAGAGGGATTTAGCAGGCCTCAATAGCAAGGATGAAATGAAGACAACCTCGCAGTGTCGCCTTCAGAGGATGCTGCCAAGAGTCGTCGCATTACTGATACAGAGGCAGGAAAACAGATTCAATTAATACACTGCAGCAGACAGTAATGCTGGACTCTTCAATCCAATCCGCTTAGAGAACATCTTAATAGCACATGAGAAGGAAGCATATTGTGCTAATTTGTCTTGTCTGCGGAGTGCTCCAACATCCCCATTGATGTCGACATCCCTTTAACATGAGGTTAGTGGGTGTTTGGCCTCCCCTCCAGTCATTTGTGAGCTGCAGAGCCTGGAAATGATTAGGCCTGGGAGGGCAATTAGCCGGCACATCGCTGAGATAAATATAGTCCAGCTTGGCCCAGCACTGCTCCTGGGTCACATCTACACTGCAGCCTCTACACAGGCATGTTAACACAATCTGGATCCCGTTTTGTTTTATGACTGATGTGAAGACTGCACTGACTCAGACGAGATAACATAACTCAGCCGTCGATCAGGTGTCTCGAGAGAAAAGGGAGTGGGAAGGAGTCGCGGAAGGAAAAATAAAGAGATGATGTTTGAAAGAGAAGCACGTTAACCTTGATATTCAGAATATACAAGTTGACTCTATGAGCTGCACAATCAAACCTTTTGACTTATTCCGTAAAAAACTGCCCCAAATGGGCCATGGCTGGGAAAACATGCTTTCCCACAGCCTTACAGCAGCTAAACGGAATGCACAGAAAGAATGCTTTCCCATCGCACAGCTCCCTGCCCCTCCAGTATCTCCAACCCCTTGTGAAGGGAAAAAAAAAATTGTTGAGATTTTATCCTTAAAAACAGGAGGTTCGCCCACTCATTCACCTGGGACGGCTCTTGGATGGAGGAAGCAAGCTAGAGGGTTATAAGAGCCTGGGAATGTTTAACATCAAGAAAGCAATCAGAATGTAGCCAGAGCTCTGGGAATTGGACAGGAAACATGGAGAGTAACCCCTTCCAGGCTGAGAGAAAAGAGAAGAGGAAGTGATTTAGGTTTGGTGGCAATTTCAGACTGTTACCTGAAAGGGTAAACTTTATTTCCACCAATCTAAATCAAACATTTCACATAAAAACTTTTTAAAAGCCTGAAAAGAGTCAGTTTCACTTGTATTGCAGGTAACACTTTTTTGTGCCTTTTTTTTTTTTTAGCCAGGTCTCTGCCTACATCAGTGATCACACAGTTGATGAGGGGCTCAAACATGATATAAGAAAAGCACTAAAAAAAAAAAAAAAAGGTAATAGCCTCTAGCTCAACACAGACTCTGCTTCAATTTCCCCATCAGTGACTTGACCCCGGTGTGTCTTTCAGCACAGTATACTTGTGTAGACCGAGGTGAAACATAAGTGGAAATGTTCTGGCACTACACTGAGCTCAGCACAAATTGCACAAGACAGCTCAGGAAACAGAGGTTTGCTTTGTGCCCTGAGCAGAAAGCATTTATCTTCCAGTAAAACCTGCTGTGAGAGACCGATTCCTGCACTGTCCTGTGACCCACCAGTGGCATCAAATAAGACTGAGTGTCCACAGAAACGCAAGAAACGTGATATGTGGTCATAGTAAAGGACACCATGACTATTTCCCTGTTTGCTGTGGGTTCTAGCCGCCAGTTGATCGCCCAGCGCAGTGCAAATTTTCTACCGCTTATACAGGTTCAGGTTGTGGGGGCAGCAGTCTAAGCAGAGAAGCCCTGAACTCCCCTATCCCAGCCACCCTGTCCAGCTCATCTGGTCCAACACAGAGTCGTTTCCAAGCGAGCCCAGAGATATAATCTCTTCAGCATGTCCTAGGTCTGCCTTGGAGCCTCCTTCCAGTAGGACATGCCCAAAGCACCTCATGTTGAAGGGGGTCCACAAGGCAGATACCTGAACCACCTCAAGTGGCTCCATTTAATGTGGAGGAGCAGCAGTTCTGCTCTGAATCTCTCTTAAATGACCAAGCGCCTGACTCTATCTCTAAGGCCCACCCTTAGACAGAAACACTTTTTCACCGCTTGTATCAGCGACGTCATTCTTTCTGTGAATACTCAGAGCTCGTGATCATAAGTGAGGGTAGGAAAGTAGATCGACCAGTAAAGTGACAGCTTCACTCTTACACTCACCCTTCGTTTTTTTTTGGCCACAGTCGCTTTATTTGTAGTGGAGAGAGACAGGAAACGGGGCAGAAATATGGGGGAAGACACGCGGGTAAAGACAGGCCAGGACTCGAACCTGCGCTGCCCACATTGCAACGTGGCACATACATGTGGTGACCGGGTTCACCGGCTTCACCACTGAGCCACCTGGGCGCCCCTTATAATCACCTTTCTTTTCATTAGAAAAGATCACTGCAGATGACGCACCAATCCGTCTGCCAGTCTTATGCTACTCTCTGCCCTTACTTGTGAATAAGACCCCAAGACACTTAAACTCCTCCACTTGGGGCAGCAACTCATCCCGGACTCGGAGGGGCACTCCACCCTTTTCCGGCAGGGAACCATGGTCTCGGATTTGAGGTGCCGATTCTCATTCCCAGCGCTTCACACTCAGCCACGGACTTCTCAGTGCAAGCTGCAGGTCAACATCTGATAAAGGCAACAGAACCACATCATCCGCAAAAAAAGCAAAGATAAAATCCTGAAACCACAGAAATGGAGACCCTCCACTACCTGGCTATGCCTAGAAATTCAGTGTTCTGCAACAGGGCAAAAACAAGATTGCTCCTCCTGAATCTGAGGTTTGACTAATGGATAAACTCTCCTCACCAGTACCCTGGCGTAGACCTTCCCAAGGAGGCAAGTGTGATCCTCCTATAGCTTGAGCACACCTTCCAGTCCCCCTTTTTGAACAGGGGAACCAACCTCCCCAATCTGCCAATCAAGATGCACTGCAGCAGAACTCGATGCAACTTTGTAGAAACGTGTCAATCAGGACAGCCCCACATCATCCAGAGCCTTAGGGAATACAGGGTGAACACCAGTATCCTCACCCCCAGACTCTGCTTTTATTACGGAAAGGCTCGTAACACTGAGGTCAGTGTTATGCACAAATAATACAAACGCTCAGGCTTCAAACTCAGTGTGATGTCATAAACAGGAGGGTTTCCCTAATATAGTCATCTTCGTCACACACACTTGCTCTTTTAAACCTTTTGTTTATGAGGTGCAACCAATCAGGAGAAATTTTGCTGATGTTGGCTGGTAGTAGTGGCTCTCAAACCTTTTATGATATGCGCAACTTTACAATTTTTTATGAATTATTAATAGTAATAAAGGATCCAAGCTGAATTTTGGTGGCACACAGTTTGAGACTCATAGGTTAAAAGCAATCACTGTCTTGTTTGATTTACACACTTAACAAGCTGCCCAAGGCTCCAACTAAAGGTTATTTTCATTGATTATTTCTGAAGATGAATCAATCATTTGCTGTGTCTATAAAATGTCAGACCATAGTGAAAAATGGCTGTAATTTTGACAGCACAAGAAGATGTATTTGAATGTTTTAAAGCATGAAACTGAACACATCAAAGCATATCATTTATGAAGCATGAACCAGTAACTTTTGAGGATTATTATCAATTTAGCAACTTTTTCCAGTTACCTAATTGATTTCTTGTCTAATTATTCCAGGTCCCGGTCAATTCACAGTATTCAAAAGCTGTTGATTCAAAGAAATATGATCTCTGAAAAAAGTGTAGAAAAGTGCAGTTTCTCAAATAGTCACTTGAGGCTGTCTTCAAATGGGAGTCAATCAATTTTGGGGAGCCAGAGGCACAATGTCATCCCTGTTATGGCTTCACCGCCACTGCCTGGAGCGCATGATCGGTTGGTGCATTAAAATGTAAAGTCTCTGTGGACGAGTTTGCATGGTCACAAAAAACTAGCAGGCACACAAACATCCACATGGATGTATGAAATTTACGTTACTCTGACTCAAATGGACCCAAGCCAATTCTAGCAGACTAAGGGTGTGGAAAATATAACTGAGGCCTTAGACTCCCATGTTGCAATTCCCAACCTCAGTGATGAAATAAAGCTGTTTATAGCCTGGTACAAAAAGGGGTTACCCACCCTGTGTTCATGACAACTTTGCCAATTTGGATTATGTTAACATTTAAAGTTACAAATGCAAGTGTCACCACTTAATTGACAGGTGGGCCAAAACTGGAAACTGTAGCCAAAAACTATCTGCTAGGCCTCACTGGACTGGACACTGCACAGTTTGTGCTGTTGAAACCTTTGAGTATTTTTAATGGAACAATTTGGCCCGCTGTGTGGTGCCCAAGCAGCTTACGCTTCAGTTTTGGTGAATGAAATTCTAGTATTTTATTTGCCTGTCACTCAGCTCTAATTAGCAGATACGTTTGTGTGTGTGTTCCATTTATACAGTTTATCAATGCATCTTGCTATCCAATGTTTGCTGATGACTTAGCCCTTAACATCACAAAGGTCCTGAAGCTAAACTCGAGTATATTGAAACGCGCCGTTTAAAAACCAGCGGGTTACTTCACAATGGCTCCATCCTTGGAAACACACGCCAGGGTAAAAATGCCACAATATACTGTTTTTAATTCCAAGCAAGCTTTCTACTTCGAGAAGCAGCTCAGGGAAAAGACAGGCATCTGAAAAAGTCTACACAGTTGATGCTAGCTCACCTAAATAGCACCTACCAGAAAAAGCACACTGGACTTAATCCCAGCCATAAATCGCATCCACTTTTTGCCCACTATATGAAATTCCCTGTAAGCCCTAACATTATGGCCATACCTAAAGATAGCAGTGCAGCTTGTAGGAGCAGAATTAAACTGGAAAATACATCCATCATAAAAAGGAGGAGGTTATTTTGGCAGTGTGGAGATGATAAAAGTGCAGACATGCTCAGTTCCCTGTTTCTAAACTGTTTGTTAATCTATCATTTGGCACAAGGAGGAATGAGATAACAATGTGGTGTGGCTTACAGTGAGCGTGGCCGCCGTACAAAGATCGAAGCGTGTCCTTGGACTGACATTATTTATTGAAATAAATTCACTTGAGCCAAAATGTGTATAGCGAATGCATTATGAACAGCGCTTCTGATGGAGTGGAGAGGGCTTTAACTCACCGTAACATTGCCTTGCTCTTTTCAACAGATGTCCCTTGTGTGACACATGGCAGGGAAAATAGAGAGGAAAAGGTCTGAACGCTTTAAATTAGCCCTTTCACAAATGGAAGGGATTTTCCATTTGATGGCCTATTTGAATCTATAGGCAATTCAGAGACCCTCTCTGAGCCGAGATTCTGATCTTAATTACTTTGTTAATTAGCTGTGATTCATGGGGAGAAGCCTTGCCCTATCCAAAGTCCCTCTGCATTGCTGAGAGGGCTTCTAAGAAGCTCTCACATCCTCACTGACTTTTTAAAGCGCCAATCTTGCACTTGTGACACTGATTTGCAAGTCTGCCTTTACTGAAGCTTTCAAAGTCTGCTGCCTGAGGAAGGCGAAGGAGGCCGGGCCTTCTCCTACTCCCCATCATTCCCTGATCCACCACGGACTTAGATCACAGGGACACATTCCACAGATTTATGTTTATCGTTTTCCAATGAAAGAGTGACACCCGGTGCAACATCCCGCATGCTTCCCTGTGTGATAAATACGGCTCCCTCACGCCGGCTGCTTCAACTTGGCAAATCGATGGAGCATTTAGCTAATCAGAGGAAAGCAGCACGAATAGAAAGGGACTGTCATAAGCAGTAGGCATTGCATGAACTCGCTGGACAAAACAACAATGCTTTGTCCAAACACCCCGACAAGCAGTTATCACTCAACAAAGTGGATCAAGTCTTTTCCTTGTGCTGCAGCCTGATTACTCGCCACCCGCAGCACTTGGTATCTCGGACTGTCAGAGCACAACATGAGGGAAGGCTGGCGTGCTGGCATGCAGGTTAGCTCGGGAGAGCAGCAGGCTGACAAAAGAAGAAAGGTAAGGTCCAGCTGAGGCAGCTGCTTCCTATTACTCCATCCCACCCCACAAACTCCCCCCTCCAGCAGGAAATAAGCAATCATTTAGTACTGACAGGTACACGCTGATCCGCTGCTATCTCTGCTCTGAATCCAACCAAAAACTGGATTACAGCAGTTTAGTATTAACCTTAAGCTTCTTAAATAACTGTGCCAAGGTTAGTCAGTCTCATAGCTTTTAGAGTGTGAGTGTATATTTTCCTGAGTAGGATAAACCCTGAAGTAATACTGACGTGCCGTTTAAGTGAGAGAGATTTGACTTCTGCTTTTAAATGGCAAAAAGTGTCAGACTATACAAGAAAAGATATCAGATGTGAGCGTTTTCTGTCTGCATTTTTGTACAGCTGCCACTGAGACTGAAAAACATAATGACAAACAAAGAAAAAAAAGCTCTCCTCAAACATGTGCGGCGCTTTTGTGGTCGTGAAAAGCAGCAATTTAGAGGTCTCTGGTGAGCTGTACAGGGCTCACTGTGTCCAACAGGATCCAAAGTGTAGCTGCAGATCGGCCTTAATGCACTGCCAGGTCACCGTTTCTGTGTGAAATTGGCAATGCGAGGACAGTGTGACTGCTTGTAGCTAGGGGCAAATAAA
>VUQJ01028749.1:4587-16661 GCA_015108635.1 Andinoacara biseriatus | reverse complement strand
GAGTCGGGCACAGGAGCACACAGCGGGAGGAAAATACTGAAGACGACGCGACAAGGGCTAAACACAGACTGGGCACTTAAATACACACACTGAGGAATTAGGGAACAGGCAACAGGTGGGGGCAAGGCTGAACATAATTAACCAGACGAGACAAGGGGAAGCAAAACTAAATACAAGGCACAAGAAACACAAGATTGTCAAAGTAAAACAGGAAGAGACAAAACAGAACGCATAGGCAAACTTAACAGAAACCAAAACCAACCCTCAACAGAACTCTAAACACAGAGAACACGGATCACAAAACATGAGGGAAGCAGGAAACAAACACCAAAACTAAACAAAAGACTATGATAACTGGGCCACCGGCCCAGGATCATGACAGGTAAAGGTTTGCTTCTTACAAAGGTCACTTTTTCCTTAAATTTGAAAATGTGTTACACAGGTGAGACTGTGTGCTAAAAAAAAGACAAGAATATGGAATAGAATAATGTCCTTAAGAGCAAACCACAATCTTTTAATTAATTTTTTTTGCCTCAATATTCCCATATTCCACTTTAACTGTCATTGTGTATGAGCCTCTTTTCTTCCAGTGTTTAGGATGTCTGACTCAGGTGCTGTCATCTAATTTTAATAGTCATCCATGATGTGATGACTACATTCCCATCAGGAGCAGACAAGTAGCTTTTCTTTATATAAATCAAATTTACTGGATTTCATATCATATTGTGCCGTACAGAGATTTCAGTTTGCTGTTTATACACAATCACAGACAAATTTCTGTAAGGCTTTGTCACCTTAGTGGGAGCTATGCTGATAGCTATTGTTTGGGTATTAGCTGAATTTCGTTGCCACCTCTAGCTTCTGTGGATTATCAGCCTTCACTGGATGTTCAGAGTACAGGGTTTTCGTTCAAATCCCCATCTCTCCTCAATGACTCATCAAGAGCTGCGAGCCGGAGATGGAGAGGTAGGGGCTCAATAGTGAAAATGAAAATGCGGAGGATGAGGGAGGTGTAAGAAGAATAGAGACTGCACGTGTTTGCATCTCTGATTTGGCAAAAGAATGAGATATTTCAAGGTTACATTGCTCACAAAAGAGAACGAGAAGGGAAAAGAGAGATAAAAAGGTACACAACCACATGTTTTTCTCTTGGTTGCAATAAATAGACACAAGGGAGATTTTAGCTCTATCAAAATCTCTCCCTGTGGAGCTTGTTCATACAGTTTATTACAACAAAGACTCATGACAATCTCTTTATCCCAAATATGTTTCTGGTGACAATGTTTAGGAAGAGGCAGGACTTTCTCATTATTTAGGTGGGCCCCTAATGAGACTAAAAAAATATAACTTTAGATATTCTTCCTTAATTTTACATTTTGGAGCTTTCTTACCTGCCTGGATGAATTATTATCTGTCAAATAGCAAAAATTATAGACTGGATGAAAAAGGACACTTGTTGACAAGAGAAGAAGGCTCCGTTTGGAAATACTGCTGTGCTTAGACCCAAGCAGGGGAGACTAATGGCTCGCATTAAATTAAGTTTTTTGTAATGTTCATCTCAAAGTTTCCATGCCATCAGCCATACGGACTCATGCCAGTGTGACAGATTCTCAGAGGATATTTGTATTTGTGCCCCAAGAGAATCTTAGTCTAGAATTGACACAGATAAAAACAAATGCAACTTGCATGCATGTAGACTTTGATTATTATGAAGTGTATTATTTAATGCCTACATATATTGCAGTAAATTAGCATGCAGTACAGCTGGTACCAGTTAAGCATAACACACACCCCCACTCTGTGGTCCCCTTTCATGTTTCCCCCCACACACTGGATGTTCATCTCTATCATACAGTCCCTGCAGTTATGTTTTCTTTGTCATCGCTTCATGTCGAACAAATCTGGCATGACAATCTTTCGCATGTCGCTGGTGCAAGGTGCAGCAGGGGAGTCACTTGGGGAGTGCACTTTATCAGTGCTCTCATAGCCTGTGGTGTTTGAATGGTCTGTGTGGATTTAGGGTTTGTGAATCTGTCGAGGCAACACAATCCATGTGTTAAAAAATATGAAATTGTTTGGGAGCGAGTGAATGTTTAAAATCTTTGTTAACATGTGCAAGCATGTGTATTTGATCCTAATGACAAGCTAAAAGATAAATTAATTAATTAATTAAAAGTCCAAAAACAGCCAATTTTACTTTTACCACTGCCTTATTAAATTCAAGCTGATAATTTATTAATGTCAGTTCAGGTATACACAGTCAGATACACTGAGTAAACTCAAGGACGCATTTTTTTTTTTAAATTTCTCTGAAGATATATAATACGAGTCAAAAGTTTGGACACACTCCCCGTGTGCCCAAACTTTTGACTGGTACTCTATCTAATAGAAATCTTAGCTTCCTCTGCATTAGCTTCATATGTAAGAAAATGCTTCAACGCTTCCTTTAAATGCTTACTTCAATAGCATAACATTATTAATACTTTGTAAAGTTCTTCCTGGGAATAATCCATTTAGTGTAGCTGTAAGGATATGGATAAGAAGTTTGAAATCAATTAATCTCTTAATATAAATTAGTGACAGAATACAAATGCATAAATTACAACTTAAAAATTACTTAATGACAGCTATTAGAAATGTTGGTGTATTTGAGCATTTAACTGATTTTTCCTATAGAAGATGGGAAAAGATGTTGATTTGCCAAGTCTGTTCTACAGAGGCTGCAAGAGCAATGTTGGCAGTATTTATGGGAAATATGCCAATCGTTTCAGATAAAGCCAAAGTGGAATACACCTTCTGAATTTCACCTTTAAAGGTACGGTATGTAATTTTATTTTATTTGTGCCATTCCAAAAATAGTTCCAAAAGATTGAATTTTTTTTTTTTAACCTTAACCCAATTATGGCAGGGTAAATACTGTGTGAACAAAAATGCATTTATGGAGAGTAGGAACATGCTGGCTGGCTGCGGCCGTTATGGGGTACAGTTTAAATTTAATGTTTTTAATCTCTCTTAGCTAACTGAAACATGTTTGTCCTACAGCAGTCACCATAGGTAGGATCATATGCTTGAATTGGGAAGGGTAAGAAAACAGCATTCAGCTGACTGCAATCTATAATCTACTCACGTCTGCCACTGAGATATTACACAGTGTACCTTTAAGTACAGAACGCTGGTAATTGGGCTGCACTAGAAAACGTATACCATCTACATTCATAACTGTCCTTACCAACTTTAGTTCCCCTTTCTACAAACTTCAGGTCATTCAGTGTGGTATTCCTTTCTCAGCTCATTCCTAACACCAGTGCATATTAATGAAAAACCTTTTCCAATTTCCAAGTAAAGAGGGCCATTGTTCTGATCTAAGTGCTATTACCCTGCTATAAATGAGAAATTTCTCCAAAGCACATTATATTACGGTTATGTCCCAGGGAAGGTTACTCTGCAGCAATATGCTGTTTCAATTACCCAGCATGCATCAAGCTTTGTCTACAGGCTGCTAGCTCATCATTTCCTCTAACATAAGCTGGTTATTGTCTCAGGTCCTGATAGTGTCATACTCAAGTGTGCTCGTGCTTTCTTTCTGCAGATATACACTGATGGTGCAAAGCAACAGGCAATGTTGCCTGGCAGTTTGGGAAAACTACTGATTGTATTATGTGTGCTGACAAAAAGGCAGCTGTATTTGTTGGGTGGCTTTACTGGTCTTGGCTGATAAAGCTATGAAAGCACACATGACTTAAGATGACTTTTACATCAAGCCACCCATTTTTTTCCATTTTACTTTTCTCATCTCATCTTATCTCATCTTTTACCCTCAGACATGACTATATTTAGCATACAGTCTGAGACTGAACAATAGTTGTAGCTTTCTTTTTTTCTTCAGCTCACTCTGCATGCTCTTTTGCCTGCCTTTTGAATAATGGTAGTAATTTAAAATTAGTAAATTAAAAGTTTCTCATTGGCTTAAACATTATGATTTTCAAGTTAGTATCAGAATAACAACCCTACAACATTTTCATCATCTACAGTAACCCCAGCATCTTCTGCTTGTCAGGCACGGCAGAGAGGACCTCAATGCAGGACAAGAAAGGAGCGCTATGCTTAGACTTCACTTTATTAAACTTAGGATAATGCTGGAAAGGTGCCAGCTACATAAAACAGTACTTGAAATACTTGAAACTCAAAACTAGAAACCCGAAGACACAAAACCCCAGAAAGCCAGCCCTATGGCAACAGACAACAAGGACGCAACAAAGGACAAAACGCAGACCACAAATACACAAAGGGAACGAGGAGTGAGACAAAACAGCTGGGCACAACAGGTGAAATGAATGAAACTAATAACAGGAAGCAAAACTAAAAACAAAACACAGGGAACGTGGGACTGCCAAAATAAAACAGGAACTAAACATAACACACACACACACACACACACACGCACGCAGACTAAACACATGAAAACCTGACAGAGGGAATCTAAACAAAGGGAAACCTGAATAAAACAAAACAGCTAACAATGACAAACCGAGGAACTAAACAGTAAGAAACACAAGCCGAAAAATACAGCAAAACAAAACTGCACAAAAAAGAACTCAAAACACTAGGCCACCGGCCCACAACCATGACACTGCTGTCTTTTTGCATATTAAAAAAAATCACTTTCACTGATATGTTAAAAAGGAGAATGTATGGGCCAGAGCAGATGCCAGTAATAGAATGAGCAAATCACTCGACTTGTGTACACTGTGTGTGTGTGTGTGTGTGTGTGTGTGTGTGTGTGTGTGTGTGTGTGCGTGTGTATGTGTGTGTTTGTGTTTCTGTCAGAGCTGCATTTTGGGAAAGACTAAGACACAAAGATATTGTCAAGGACAAAAAGTAACAAGATTCAGTTTGGCATTTGAAACTGGGTTAAATGGGACATAGAAAGTTTAACATTGCTATGGTATTAGCAGCATAGCTGTAAGTTATTAGGAATACATTTTTCCATACTGTCAGACAACCAGTGTCTGACAAGACAAGTGTCTCACACCCAAATGAGAAATTTTAATGGACTCTCTAATACATCATACTGTCTTTTCTACAAAGCTGTGCACACACCCACAGTTGTTTCTTAAGAGTTTGCTCTAAAATTGGTTGACATGCCACACTATAATTCTATGTAAAACATGCAAAAATAAAACTTGTCCTGGTAAAACTAGATAGAAAGCAGAACTAAGCTGCTGTGAGAAATGCATGCATAAGCTGCCATAAATAAATTGTGTTGCCAACTCGTGGCACAGTAAATCACATATATTGTACTGTAGCTAAAGTGCCTTGTTGGATTCATTGCTTGTGTAGCATTTCAACGCCTATGAGGGCACTGGTGCTATTTCAGGAATAGCTGGAAGGAGGAAGTGACACATCTCTTAGGGCAGCAGCGATGCGGTATAGATAGACAGATGAGGGGAAAACAAAAGATGAAAGAGATAGCTCTAATAACAGTTAACTCTCTTTGGCTCTGCTTGTTTGTTTTACAGTGCACCATATGCCTGTTTGATATGCATCATTTGCTGCATTCACAGTGCAGCTTTGTTTCATCTTTTTCTCCCTGCCCTTTGCTTTCTTTAACTCCTGTCATTTTTTGTTTCATCTGTGCTGGTACCTAGTTCGGGGGGCAAGCATTGTTTGTCAGGAGTGTAAGAATACGGTGGAGAATTTAATTTTTTTCTTCATATTTTGTTTCCAATGAGTCAGACTTGTATTTTTTAAAATGGTCTTGATCTATAGTTCTCCAGGCTTTCTGAAGGTCTTTCAAAGCTTTTCTTTGTCCTTTGGCTGCTTTTTCATTCATTTTCAGTCCAGCTCTTATAACTGACCATTTTCAGAGGAATTTTCTTTTTTGTTTTTGTTTATTTATTAAGCCACTTACCACTATGAACTATTCAAGCAAAAAAAGGCAACTAATTGAACCAGTGTTGTCTACAGAACCTGTCAAAAAACGTTTAAATTGTATCTTTAGGCACTTTTAATAGCAGCCTGTCACAAAAACACATCATTTATTCCCATTTCTTTAGTTGAATCTACAATTATGCTAAAGATAAAATAATTTGACAGACATAAAATAGTATTTTTGCACCAACAAGGTGATTCCCAAAGAGCTATTAGGTGAAAACTGCCCAAATGCTGGTATGGTCTATGCGGGGACATTAAAATTTTTGAGGAAACTGGAAATGTGAAGGACAAAAGAAGAAGTAGCAGGCATTGGAAAGAAAAAAACTGCACATCAGATGAACAGTATCTGAAAGTCATGCCCTTAAGAAAGAGTAAAAAATTGGCAAAGTCCAGGCTCAGGAAAGGAGAGATGCATCTGGCTCTTTAGTTGATCCATCTACTGTTTGAAATGGTCTCAGTGGAAGGATGGCTTTTAAGAATTTGTTTGTAATGAAGCGAAACAGGGAAAAACGGCTGAGGTATCACAGATTACACATGAACTGCAGCTGCAGGTTTAGCAAGGCAACAGCAGCAGCGGATGCAGTGTTGTCCTTGATTAGTGTAGCCACGTTCACCCGTAATCACGTAATGCAAATACTGTGGCATGACAAAAAGTCGGGCTGCACACAGTGGATTAGAGGAAAGAGAGAGACACACAACAGAGTTCTTTTTTCCCCCAACTTCCCAACTGGATGATTTGGATTGCTCACATAATTGCAATGCATGATCTAGCCTACTATAGTAGATGGTTCCATCCATTTGGACTGTGGGAGGAAACTGGATTAAATCGGGAAGAACATCCAAACTCCGCATAGAAAGGTCCCGGCCAAATGGTGGATTCAGTCCGAGGGCCTTCTTGCTTTGAGGCACCAGTGCTAACTACAACCCAACTGCACCATGGGCACAGTAGTAGATGTTATCACCTTAAAATAGTCATAACTTTTGCCCGAGTATTTTTTCCTTTTCTTTTTTCTTTTACATATATACATTCATCAGCCACTTTATTAGTTACACCTTGCAAGTATTGGGTTCAACCCATATTTGTCTTCAGAACTGCCTTAATTCTTTGTGGCATCAATTTTGGTCCATATTGACATGATAGCATCATGTAGTTACTGCACATTGGTGTTGTGAGTCTCCTGTTCCACAACATCCCAAAGATGCTTTATTGGATTAATATTCTGGTGGCAAGAGTGGTACCTGACATGCTCTTCTGCTCTACTGTAGCCAATCTACTTTCAGGTTTGACATGTGCATTCAGAGGTGCTCTTCTGCTGGTTGTTAACAGTGATTATGTTGCCTTCCTAGAAACTCAAAGCAGTCTGGACATTCTCCTCTGACCTCCAGCATCAACAAGGCATTTTGCCAAGAGGACTGCTACTCACTGGGTTATTTTAGCTTTTACTGATCATTCTCTGTAAGCCCAAGAGATCAAGAACAACCATACCACATTCAAAGTTACTTATATCACTTTTATTCCCCATTCTGATGCTTATTTTGAATGTCAGCAGGTCATCTTGATCATGTCTGCATGCCTAATTACATTAAGTTGCTGCCATATAATCAGCTGATTAGAAGTTTGCATTGACAAGCTGCTGACAAGGTGTACCTAACATACCCCTTGGTGAGTGTGTAGTTTTTTTGTTGTTGGTGGTAACAGGGACGGTAGGCAAACAGGTAGCTTAAGGTAACTTTCCAGCTGCTGCTTGTGTCTAAGAGTAAATAAATAGATTATGATTCTTAGAGTGCAAGTGCATAACAATTTACTCCACTTTACGTAAAATATATTCATTAATGTTTTTTATATATATATTTTTACTTTCTGTACCAATCTAATCCTGCAAGAAAAAGCCAGCAGAGAAAAGTGAAGTGTGTGCTAAAGGACTGTCACATAATGTTGATGTTTGCTGCCAGGTTTAAAACACACAGAGACTCACAAAAAGCTTCACTATTGCTTCATTATCAACATCAGTGTCCATTAGGTAATTTTTTTTTCTATACTTAAAAGAGGTATACTTTTTGCAGTTTTTTGATAAAACTTGCAGGCTGACGGAAAGACGTGACATGTAATTCTTCTCTTTCACAGTTTACACTCCAGTCCCACCGTGTTTCTGTACACTAAAAAGGACTAACAGCATGCATTAAGTTAAGCATTTTAGTTATTGTTTGCCACTCACTGAATGGTAACACACAGCACTTCAGTGTTTTACCTTAATGTACATGCTTTCTGCTGACAGCTTTCTTCTAGTCAAGCATCTGTTTAGAAGCCTATTGAGCTGATTTGGTGGCGCATGTGTTATACCGCCAAGCCTTGGGCTCTTTCTCTCTCTGGAAAAGTTTAAATGGCATTACCTGTCAGCTCGAATGATAGGTCCCATCCGTTTCTCAGTAAATAAAAGATGTGTCAGAGCGCAACAGTAAAAGCAATTTCTAAAAGGTTTTCCCAAATCTCTCATTCTTTGTTTCATGCCATGTAACATTCACTAGATTTGTCTGCTGAGAAATGCATCACCTTTGAATGAGAACAGCTTGAACAAGTGCATTAATTTTTTTTTCTGTCAGAAATGCTCACCTTACAATCGATGCGGCTGAGTACAGTCGCTTTCCTGGGATTTACAAGTGATAGTATGAGTTTAATCTTTATTTCAAGCACAAGTAGACTTGCAGTCACAGAAGCAAAGAATGAATCACAGTGTAGCGCCCTTAATGTGGACCAGCATAAGCTCAGGGACTCGGCCTCTACTAGGTCCGGTACTAGGGGAAATTGAACTTAAATAGTCGTCACAAGTTACCGAAGAAATTAGCATGCGGTGGTTTATTACCTCACCATTCAACAAAACAAAGATAAGAGTGCAGCACTTGTGAAATAAAAACAAAAATAAAATAGAGCAGTTTTTTCCCAAGGAATTAGTTTTTGTTTGGTGTTTAAAGTTCTAGTTGCAACCCTTGCTACCCAAATAGTGTCTTATGTCTATCCCATTGGGCAATGATCAGTTCAGGGTTCTCCTGTGAATGGATGCTTCCAGCTGGCTATATCGTCTCCCCATTCACATGGGCTGGGCTTGTCATCACAGACTGAAGATCATTATAAAAACCAATCTACACAACAGTGCAGGAAGTAAATAATTATGTCCATGTTCTAGTTTTTATGAGATCTCATCTATTCTCATTATTCTCAATAATGCATCAATGTTTTATATTATATATACTGTCATCACAGTCATCCCTCAGTTCCATAGCCACTCTTCACTAAGCCCAGCTGCACTGTGGGGCATCCTAGTGTTGTATATTGTTCCTCTCCTTCAGGGAACAGAAGTTATAGACATAACTGTTCATTCCCTTTCAGTCAATTCACTCGGTACAACACGTTTAGTATGGGATATATATACACGAGCAGCCACCGAACTGGACTCGGATCACTGGCACCTTAGTGCAAGGCAGACCCAGCAGAAAGAACAGAATGAGCGACCGAAGGGGCTGTCACATCCAAAGATAGAACGGGACAAAAGTGTGCGGTGATGACCAATTATCTGCAGCACAAATATCACCCACAGGAACCCCTTTAAAAAGGGCTCATGAGGTTCCCCCGGTGGAATGTGCTCTCACACCCTGAGGCGGAGCGGCACCTTTAGTGCCATACGCCAAAGGAGATGGCCTCCATGATCCAGTGGGAGAGCCTCTGTTTATACAAAGCTCTACCTCTAGCTGGATTAGCAAAGCAGACAAACAGCTGGTCACATAACTGCACATTCCGAGTGCGATCAATGTAGGCCTGTAGCAGACACACTGGACACAGAGAATGCAACCTCCTCTCCTCCTCAGAAGCGAAAGGAGGGGGGCAAAAACTCTGAAGTTTAAATTCCATAGAGCTATAAGATGCTGGAATAACCTTAGGTAGATATGCAGCATTTGGGCATAGCGCGACCCTGAGACCATCAGAAGAGAACTGCGAGCCAAAAGGATGCACAGATAATGCATCCACTCGCTTTGCGGAAGCCAAAGCAAGAAGAAGTGCAGACTTGTATGAAAGAAACTTCATATCTACAGGCTCAAATGGTTCAAAAGGGGGGCCACAAAGGGCATCCAGCACCAAAGTCAGGTCCCATGAGGGGACACTGGACTGCAGGTCTCAGTCGGCGTACTCCCCTTAAGAAGCGTATGGCAAGAGGATGTGCACCTGGTGTCACCCCATCAAAGCCGAAGTGACAAGCAGATATAGCTGCTAAATAGACCTTAATTGTAGAAAAGGAAAGACCCTTATCTAAAAGCTCCTGCAAAAATGTCAAAACATCCACAATGGAGAACTGGAATGGAATCATGTGCCGGACTTGGCACCAATCCTCAAAAACTTGCTATTTGTATGCATACAAGCCTCTCGTTGATGAAGCTCTGGCGCTCTGTATTGTTGCCACTACACTTGGGGGCAGACCTTTAGCAATCAAATTTGACCTCTCAACAGGTAAGCATGCAGCCGCCACAGTTCTGGGCGCAGGTGAATCACCTGCCCTCCTGCCTGAGAGAGGAGGTCCCTGCGGAGAGGAAGCTGCCAGGGCCTCGCTGCTAACAGACTGATCATTTCTGTATATCATGACTTTGCTGGCCACCAAGGGGCCACCAGAATCAGAGAGAGGTGCTGCTGACGCACTCTCTCTAAAACTGGCGGTATCATTTCTACTGGGGGAAAAGCATATAGGAGCATGTCTGGCCATGGGCGTGCCAATGCATTCATCCCCAGAGGTGCATCGTCGTCGGTTATGGAGAAGAACAGGGGGCAGTGAGCATTCGCTCTTGAGGCGAACAGGTCCACCTCTGCTCTGCCACGACCAAGGAGTGCAGCCCCCCCGAAGAGAATGTCCAGTCCCAGGTTTAGACGGCCCAGAATGTGAGTGGCTCTCAGCGATACAAAGCGAACACTGGAACATATCCCTCCCTCCCTGTTTATGTAAGAGACCGCTGTCGAGTTGTCTGTCTGGACCAAAACATGCTGGCCCATTACAACTGGACAAAAATGCTGGAGTGCTAGAAAAACGGCTAGCAGCTCTAAGTGATTGATGTGCAGCTCGTGTTGCGCCAAGTCCAGACCCCTCTCACTGACGCGCCATCGTACAGAGCCCCTAACCCCCTTAGGGAGGCATCTGTGGACACCACCTTGTGAAACGACACCTTCCCGATCTGGGAGCCCTGATGCAGCAGACCGGGCTCTCTCCAAGGACAAATTGCTAACATGCAGGAAGCGGTTATCATCAGTCTCCTGCGCAAGTGGCGCGACGCACACGATGAGAGAGAATCCATCGCTGGAAAGCTCTCATCCTTAGCAGCCCGAGAGGCACTACGGCAATCATCGATGCCATCATGCCCAACAACCGCAAGATTGTTTGGAAACGCAGTCTGCGTCCCAACTGAAACCGAGAGAGGCAGCGGTGAAACGCGGCTTCTCTGTGCTCTGACGGACGGGCTCGGCCGGAGATCGAGCATATTTCCAGGCAGAGGAACTGGATCTGCTGGCTCGGGGTCAGCGAGCTTTTCTGAAAATTCACACAGAAACCCAGTGTCTGAATGTGAGACAGGACCAGTGAGAGTTGCGTTGCTGCCTGTTCTCTGGAGTCTGCTATGAGAGCCCAGTCGTCCAGATAGGCTAAAATGCGGATGCCTCTCTCTGGGAGGGGAGCTAGCGCTGCCTCGGCACATTTTGTTAAGGTGCGAGGAGCAAGGGACAGCCTGAAAGGCAGCACCAGGTATTCGTAGGCTATGCCCTCAAATGCGAACCTCAGAAACTGCCTGTGATTTGGTTGTATAGCCACGTGAAAGGCATCTGTTAGATTGATTGTTGTAAACCAATCCCCTGGGCTGACTGTGTTCAGAAGCTGAGTGTTAACATCTTGACCTTGAACATTCACAGGTATCTGTCCAAGACTCGCAGGTTGAGAATAGGACGAAGCCCACCCCCTCCTTTTGGAACAACAAAATACCGGCTGTACCAACTTTTGTCCGTCTCTGAAGCGGGGACCACTCGTATTGCTTTCCTTCGTGCAGCGTGTCTATTTCATCCCTTAGTATTGTCGCTGCTTTGCTTCTCACATTAGAGCTTACTACACCGTGGA
>VUQJ01028747.1:0-17819 GCA_015108635.1 Andinoacara biseriatus | reverse complement strand
CTTCTCCCATCACTCGTGAACAAGACCCCGAGATACTTAAACTCCTCCACTTGGGGCAGCAACTCGTCCCTGAGCCGGAGAGTGCAATCCACCCTTTTCCGGCTGAGGACCATGGCCTCAGACTTAGAGGTGCTGATTCTCATGCCAGCCGCTTCACACTCGGCTGCGAACCGTTCCACTGCAAGCTGGAGGCCACCACTTGATGACGCCAACAGGACCGCGTCATCCGCAAAAAAGCAGGGACGAGTCCCAGAGGCCACCAAGGGAGAAACCTTCCACCACCTGGCTACGCCTAGAAATTCTGTCCATAAAAATTATGAACAGAATCGGTGACAAAGGGCCACTTAACTCACTAGTATGTCACAATCCTGTTCATCCTGCGAACACGTTGGTTGTGTTCCACTCTTTTGCAGCCTTTTAAGGACCCATTGTGCTATAAACTTTGGCATTTCACTGCAATAATAAAAGCCATTTGGCCAAGCTTGGCAATGTTAATACTACACTTCATACATTCAGCATCCTGCATTAGGAGGTCTTGATAAGAGTATCTTGTCTGTATTTTATTGGTCCAGATGTAATTAGATAGTACACAGCTCAGCACACAAGACAACCACTGACAAAATACAAATCATAACTGATGTTATAGCTCCTAGTAACATTAGTAGGCTACTTGGTAATTGTCCTGACATTTCAGTCCATGTCCTGTCACTGAAATCTAATGTTAACATTAAATAAATAGTCTGCCACCACTTTAGTGATTTAAAATTACTTTTAAGTAAATAGGACAATAATTTTATTTTTGTTTACCATGGTGAAAAATTAAGTATTGAGAAGTGTGTAATTCTACTAGTAGTGAATTTCTGGCTTCACACTCTGTGTGGGGTTGTTGAGACTTCTGATCAAAGAGAGCTGAATAAAGTGTCAGCACCATAAATTGCATGTAAAAGATGGGTATCTTCCATTTATTTTGGACTTTGCATTTTGAATTTTCAATGTTGGTTTAATGGGACCAGAAGTTAACAAATTTGTAGGAGAGGGGTACTAGCATCCATACTAAATTGTAGGGGTGCAACACACAGACACCCGTATCTGCTAATTACTGCCAAGAAGTACAAATTTCCCACTGTCAGTGTAATAGAGACATCTGTAAAACTTATCCTTTTTTTTGGTGGGGAGTGCCTTTATTAGTGCACTGAAGAGGAGACAGGAAAGCAGTAGAGAGATTGGGGAAAGACATGCAGTAAAGGGCCTCAGGTCAAGGTTAAACCCAGCCATTGCATTTAGCCCTGCAGCATATGGGCACTTGCGCAACCTGTGAGCTAAATTGGCGCCCAACATCTGTAAAACCTTTGACACTAAATCTCCAGCAGCAAGCAAGGTCAGTTTTTATTCCTTTATTATGATTTATTTTCTGTCAATGAACGTTTTATTATATTTAAAGCTTCACTAGCTTATAAAAGTGAATTACGTCATAATGTTACAGCTCACTCGGCAGGTGAGCTATTTTTATGAAAGTGAACAGGTGACATCTTTGTGTCAGCTACCCAGTTCTGCTCAGTACAGCCATGGCTAAAGACTGGATGGGAAACATATTAGCAGCATGTCTGCTAGAAATGCCAGCCCTTAGATGTTAAAGCAGCTTGAATTTTATACGCTGCTTTCACAAATATACGATAAAATCTGATTTAGACTCTTTAAAGAATGTGCAAGTGTGCGCACAAATGTTTTTACTTCCTCGTATGAAAAGTGAACTTATAATTACAGACTAAGTTTCTGCTGCTGTAGTAGTGACAGCAGGAGGTCAGTGCAAGATTTCACTCATTGACTATGTGCAGCTCAGTGCATGGTGTGGTGCGTGGCCAAAAGTGTGGCGTCTGTGAGATAATACTTCCCGTCTGTTAAAACACCTCATGTGTTTGCAACATGTAGGAGGCACCATGTTGAAGTGGAGTATTAAGCCACAGTTGTGATGAAAAATTGGATAGAAGAATGATTCAGCCTCTGCAAACAAAACCAATTATCTCGAGTTTCACGGGCCAAGACCAGCTGCCTGTTGTAAATGAAAGCAGAGGACCGTCATCTTTTTTTGTGTCACTGAGCACTTTCAAGGGATCCCAAGCTCTTTCAGCCCATAACTTACTTGTTTCTCCAATGTTTTGACATGATATCATGTTTCCCAGGACAGGAGCTTGTACACTTGGGAGTGGAGATGGATAAGAGTGGATGTGCCACATTTTAAACACTGAAGTAAGATTATTCTGTGACCTGCAAGTATGACACACATTAAACAAGTGAGAGATCAGGGAAGCAGAAAGGCACATGAGAGGTACAGGAGACGTGCTCGTGTGCACTTTCACATCAGGCTTAAGAGTTAGAAAGGACAGCTGGTTCACTCATCCACACTGCTTTTAAAATCCCCAGTGACAGATTGTTTCAACTGGAAAATTGATTTGTAACTGGTCAAAAATGGAAAACAGGATTTTCTAAGGTAGCTCGTCTATTTTTGTAATAACGTGGTGTAATTTGGAGTAATTAACAAAGTAATAATAGCCTAAAAATGTTTATCATTGTGTGTAGCTTGTGTGTGTGAGCTATGAATGGGCTTAAATTTCTTTGGGATTTTTCAAACTAGACTTAAACTTTAGCAGATTTCATCAACTGTAGCTAACTGTAAAACCTTTTTACAAACAAAGTTGAATGCACAATGCAATAGACATAGAATAATGGCATCATTGATGTTTATGATTATAAGCATCACTTTTAATCATGCAGGTTTGTCTGTCCCCAGCTATGAAATCCGATGGAGGCCAAAAACAAGAGTGAGCCTGTGTGTGATGGAGGAAATGCAAAAAAAAAATAAAATAAAATAAAAAAAACATAAAACAAAACAAAATGTCATCAATGCAGTAGCTCATGTGGCTCATGTTCCATCACAATTCACAGGTTATTGTAATGTGTGAGGTACAGAAAGAAAGCGATAAGTTTTCATCATTGGTTGGCTGCATTGAACAAAATGATTAAAATTAAAATTAATTGAGAATGACAAATGCAACCTTGACATTCTGCACAGTTTAGGTGATGATCCATTGAGTCATTGCTGTGTGCAAGTTTCACTAAAATCTGACTAATCCTCTAGGAGTAGAAATTCTTGTGAATTAGAGAAGTGCCTGTAAAATGATAAATATAACTCTGACCTTGAGCACAATTTGGGTGACTAATACTGCATGAGCTGTAGTAATAGCAATTTCTATGACCTGTGGATGGACGGACAGATGACGGGTGCCTTGCTGTAACATAAGCTCACCAGTCCTTTGACTGGATGGCCTAAAACACTTGTAATTTCCTTCAGCTTCCTGCTTGGATAGAAAACTGAAGAGGTGGAAAGATAAAATGAAGATACTGAAAAAGAAATATGGGCACACGAAAAAGATGATGTTGCATTGATGTTGTGTTATCAAACTCCATCTGACTATTATTGTACATCACTTTAGAATTCCTATTAGAGGAGAAAATGCAAATTGAAAACAGTCTAGGAAGCATTAGAGTTCACTGGGGTCTCTCAGAGTGGACACTGTTTCCAGCCCACTGGAAAAGTAACTCTGGGCTCAGTAACTGCAGTAGGGATTAAGGTAGTTACCTGCAAATGCAAATGCTTAGTGCTTATGTTTGGAGTTTGAACTTAGCAAAGCACTGATTATATATATAGTTCATAATGCATTTCTTTTGTGTAGCAGGCCCCATAATGAGCTCAGTTGTGCCTTTTTAGAGGCTTACTAAAATAATTTATAATAATGATGTTCTATGTTGCTTTGTAATGTTATAAATTGTGATTATTAACTACATTAAATGCTTTTAACCAGCCTATGTTTCATGAAAATATTTTGCAGAAAGGATGACATATTTTCATATTTTGTCTGCCTATATTCCACCTGTGTCCACTCTTTGTACAGTACAGCTTTAGTTTTTCACTCCCATATGATTTGTTGACTCTTTGATGAAACTTTGGTCATCCCACAGTACTGGATGTGCTTCACCCTTGTTTAAACTAGTGTTTACCTTTACTGTTACAAATAGTTGGTTAAAGGAGTGGAATTGATTTAGATATATTCTTGGATGTCTGCATCTTGGAGATTAAAACCTTGCTGCTCCCCAGGTACTGTGTGTTGAACATTTGCTGTGAGCATTCAGAAAATCTCATCAGCGTTAGTAACATTTTCAGTGACTATTTGAGGAGGTGCTGTGGGTATAGCGGATGAGTTTGACTGACCTGTTGAGGTTACCACTATCTCTGTTGTCAGTGTACCGCTCCCAGTGATGAAAACATCCCATCGCCGCCTCACGCTTGACCAGCTCAGACCCATCACAACAAGTCTGTCTCTCTCTGTGCCTGTCAAACATTGTGCATGTATGGGTGAGATGGCATGGTAGATGAGGGAGTGATGGACTTGAAGTGACACATGACCCCCGAGGCAACCAAGGATTAATGGCTTCAATAGGCAGGCTCCTCTAGAAGGATGTGAATGGAAAATGAGGACTTCCACAAGCCACAGTGCATTAATACATCTGCTTTTCCGGATCCATGCTTTCCTGCAGCTGGAGCTTCCAGATGTGGAGCCACCTGTGGAAAAAGGGACACAGATTTCCTGCCACATTGGCAGGAGAAGATTCCCCCAGAAAATCAGTCTTGACTTGAAATTCCCCTGGTGGTTTGTGTGGAGGGCATGGCATTATTCATTCAAGGGCACCTTTGGTGGTCTGATAGTTTTCAGGTGAGGGTGGTCTCACTTGTGGCGTGACAGCTTACACACAAACTGGGGAGGCAAGAGTTTTAAGAGGCTGCAAAGTCTCCAGTCAAGGAAAATTTAAAATGGTGACTGCCATTGGGGTATTCTGACACTTTGTACTATGAGTGAGTCTGAAAAGATTCAAACTCCAGCTGGAAAGTGAAAGCGGCAGGTATGAATATGAGTCACCTTCATCAGAAGGCATGTTGCAGTGTGTGTGTGTGTGTGTGTGTGTGTGTGTGTGTGTGTGTGTGGTGATAGAGTACAGAGTGAAATTTTAAAAAGAAATTGACTTTTGACAGTTAGGAGTCTGTTTTGTCTGATTTTCACCAGAAGTGAAGCTTTGGAAATTCCTTCACTTCATGTGAGTCAGAGTGCCCATATTGCGTGTGTAGTATCTTTTCATTAATCAGAAAACTTTTGGCTTCCTTTTACCGTAAAGGGTCAGTTTAGCTAACTCACACTGACACACACAACCACATTTCACATTTCTTTTTTACTTACCATCAGTGGTAACTCTGTGTTTTGTCTGCTGAGGTTTTTGGGGTTTCTGATGTCAGTTTTTGTCATTTGGTTGAAAAGTGTTAAGAACTTGGGCCTTGATTTTTGTATTTCTAACAGCCATGTCTACCAGTTTATATGATTGGAATTGGGATGCAGAAAAAATCGCATCACAAAGGTCAAGGGAGATAAGCTCTGAGAATTGGACTGATTTTTAAATAAACCCAGAAGTTATCTAAACTGGAAGAAACTCTTTGGACCAAAAATGATGTAGCCCTGGAACAAAATCTTGGCTAGCCCAAGTCTACTCAGTTAACTCCCAGAGTATTTCAGACAGTTGTGATTATTTGATTCATATTTGGCTAGAACCAGACTTTGAATTAGAGCACTGCTTGGGCTGTGACAGATGACATTTCACAAACCTGGAAGACAACACCAGGTCACTTTGTTCTTCAAAATGTTTACCTGTTGACTCTGTGGCCTCCGACAGAAATCACATGGCAGGAGGCAGACGAGTCTGATTCCACAGGGCATTAACAGGGCTAGGAGAGAAAAAATAAACACCTGCTGTCACCATCTCCTATGGTCAAAACCACCAGAAACACACAAGGTCAAATAGCCGGGGCAGCATTTCATTTGCTCTGCTTTTCACCAAGATCAAATCACTTCCTGCCAATCTGATTAGAAATGCTGGTGGGGGGGGGCGAGGAGAGGGTTAGTGGTCTAATATTAAAAAGGATCCATGCTGTTTTTGCTGTCTTTGAACAAGACAAAGCAACATTCAGGAAAGATGGTTTCCCAAACATGTTCTGAAGAAAGTCCGAGAGAGGAACTGTCCTTATGGCTCCAGTTAAAATCTGTGTTGTGTCTCCTTGTTGGTTGTTTGCTGTGAGACTTTGCTGGTATGTCTGGTGTCATTTTAACACTCAGTCTGTAATCTCATTAGAGAGTGTTGTAATACTGCATAACAACCATTATAGATTAGACTCATTGTGCACACAAGGCAAATAATTTTAAACCACAAAAAATTTCATCAGAAACACTTTAAAGAAAGCTAGCTTGCAATTGCATTTGAAATTTGAGTTGTTTATGAAATGTTTTGTAATATAAGACCTTAATGTAATAATTATGGTATTCTGGTTTTCTTGCATTTTATAATCTTAGAGGTAGACTGTCCCAATGAATGAATGAATTAATTAATTAATGAATTTCATTCGAGTTTTTCTGGAAAGTTATGAATGCCCAATACATTGTGCAAACACAATGCTTACATGTTAAGACTGTATGAAATTAATATTGTAAATGTTTAAGCGACAATTATGACTGTGTTTCTGGCTGCTTGAATGATGTTTTGTGGCTGCTGAGTAATTTAATATTATTATTTTTTTGAAAATCTACTGTGAACCAAAATAGCTAAATTTGTGGAGGGTAAAACCAAAACAGTGATCTGAAAGATACTTAAAGTTCTTCATAGAGCTGAGACACAGGTGATAATACAATATACAACATATTACAAGGATCTTTATTGTCACCTAAGGGAAATTTGTTCCACAGCCAGTAGTAAATCATAAAACAAATATGTATAACAGGACAATATACATAAAAACACAACAAATCATTTAAAAAACGTAATTGCTCCCGGGACAAATGAGTCTCTCAGTCTGTTCATCCTGCATCTTGGTATAACCAAGAATATATTAAAAGTTTGATACCGTAAAAAGGTGGACCAGTAGGCCACATGCCTTAGATTGAAGGCCCAATGAAAATATAGCACATTAGGCAGATTCAAATGGGGCTTTTTACCATGCCAGCTAAAAAATTAAAAGGTGTATTCCAATGAAAAGGAAATTGTGCACTCCTTGTCAAGCTATCCTTGTTTTGGACAGCTTGCCTGTGAGCTGTAGCTTCATTAACAAATGTAAGAAGGCTTATTTCATTTTAAATCAGTGTTAGAACTTCAAGTTCCCTTTGTAATCTTTTTTCTAATCTACAAGTATTTTAGCATTTCTTGTTAGTCTTGATCCTGGGACCTATTGATCCCTCTTAACTAGTTATTTATCTAATTGTTTTAAATCCAGACAGAGAATAAGAAGACTCCAGACTTCCTCTTCCAGCTCTTGAGAAGCTCACATGGTGGAAGGCTTATTGCTCATTAGTCCCATTGTCCTAAATCCAAAACAACACCCAACCAGCAGACACCTGTACCCCTTAAAGAGCACTGCGCAAACAGTCATAAAATAGAGGCTTATGTTTGGCTAATGAGGCTCAGCTGTCCAGTCATTTTCACTCATGTATATTTCCTAATGTGATGATGGGTGTGTGAGGTTGGGGGGGCTGCTCAGAAGCTATAGAGACACACAGATAGCAAAGTGCATGGCCAAGGCCTGGCCCAGGATTTCAGTGTTCAGGGTGGGTGACAGTGTTATTCCCTGCCATCTGTTTCCCAGGCGGCGGTCCAGCAGCGCTACAGTATGTTGAATGCACCGGCATGAGAGAGTAGGGAGCAGCCCACCATGCCACATTACTGGCACTGCAGCATTTCATATTAACATAACTGTGTGCGCCAGCCTTCTATGTCTGTTTGAAGAGCAGAAATGGGTTCAGGCTGCACAGATACATAAAGAAAAGGTCTCTTACACTCAGACTGCCCATCTGTCTATCGTCTGTCTGTTTTTCATGTCTGTGGTACTCTCTCATATCAAAGAAGAACTGGCACTGTCACAATTTCCTCAACACTGTTGCGCTATAAAGTTACAAAACGCACACGAGAGTGCAGCAAATTGAGATGATTGAATTAGTCTTGTTTCTTTTCTGTGTACATCTCAGCTTAAAGCTGTAAAGTCCTGTGAATTTCCCATGAAAATCCACTTTAGATGAGCAGGGATGGTGGCGGCATTTGGTGACAGTGCAAATGGCGTATCGTTTTCTGTGTGGCTTTGTTACCCAAACACCAAAGGAATGTTAGGAGAGCAGTCAGAGTCTCATCGCTCAACCTTTTATGAGAAGACCTCACAAAAGCCCAAATCACTCTTCCTCTCTGTCTCCGCTGTCACCCTCAGGAAAAGTGAGAATGCTGTAAATCACTTTGGCAGCTGTGTGTTTTGAAGCAAGAGGTTGCCTGTAGCCGGCGACATTTTATAAGTTATTCCTCATCATATTGCAGACAGAAGGGCTCTGAAATCACATGATTTAAATGCTGATGTGTTTGCTTAAAGTGATGGAACAAAGAGGGGATGAATGGAGAAACAGAGAGGCGGCCTGAAGTTCACCAGGAAACCTCAATTCAACCTTTGTCCAGAATCTGAACCTTGAGGAATTCAGCTAATTCTTTTAGTATGGAAAGTGGAGGCTTTATTGCATTCTTTTAGGATGTCAACCTGAACATATAAGTTAACTTGCATTAATGTGAGCTCTATGTACAATGAATTACTTTGTGTGAAGCCTTAGGGGAGGGGGTTAGAGAGAAAACTGGGCGACCCATTAATAGAGTGGCAAGGGCACATATCACGTGGGTACAAATGCCCTGAGTTGCAGATTTGATGCATGTTGTTCCTCTGCTCACTTTACCCATATTTTCTGTAGGAAGGCATAAACTAGTCCCCCAAAAGTCTTAAACTGCCCCCTTGTCAAAGTTGGTTACCCATCCAGTTCATACAGACTGCTGCTAACCCTGTTTCTTACTGAGGTCAGTGTAACATCTATAGAAAAATTTATAAGTTTGTCATTTGCAAGAATATGGTTTTTATTTTAAATAAAATTAATTATTTGCACAGTACTCAGTTTCATGTTTCATCCCGTTTTCTTGCAGGCACTGGGGATGTAGACATAATGCAAAAACTGGGTGTGAAAGCTTAAATATTTAAGTTGAAATAATCTTAAAATACAACACTGTCATGATCCTGGGCCGGTGGCCCAGTGTGCATTATGTTTGTGTTTATTTTTTGCCTTAGGATTTTGGTTTGTCTTGTGTTTGTTGTGCTTGAGTTCCTGCTTCCTCATGTTGTCTTGTGATCTGTGTTCAGGTGTTTGTTTTCCCTCTGGTGTCAAGTCTGTTATGTTTTGCTTTCCATGCCCCCTGTTTATCGTTCCTATGTATGATGTCTCATGTCTTAAGTTTGATCTGACGTCCCAGTGTTCCCTGTGTGTTGTATTTAGTTTTGTTATGGTCTGGTTTGGTTTTCTGTGTTATGTTTAGTCACTTCCTGTTTTAGTTTTACAGTCTTGTGTTCCTTGTGCTTTGTATTTAGTTTTGCTTCCCCTTGTCTTGTCTGATTTATTACGTTCAGCCTTGCCCCTCACCTGTTACCTGTTCCCTGATTACCTAGTGTGTGTATATAAGTGCTCACTTTATGTCTAGTCCGTGTCGCGCCGTTGTTGGTTTCCCCCTGCTGTGTGCTTCATGCCATGTTTATGCATCTGCAATATGTCACCCCTCTTTTACCCACATCTATTCAAATTTTCAAACAGGAAAGGGAAACAACACCTTTAAGCTATTTACATTTATGTACATTTAAATTCAGTCTTGTGTTTACATTTTGAATTTAACATTTGGGACTGTTACAACTATCGCCTGTCCCCCCCAATGCCAGCATCATAAATCTTGTGATGCTTGTGATTCAGTGTGAAATCAGCAGTATAAGAAATGAGCCCCAAAGTGACATCTCCTCACTCCTTTGGAACACACACCTATCTTTCTTACCAGAAAGTCTATCAAGGACATCCAGATGATTTTCAAGAAGTACGTCAAGCCGTGACCACAACTTTTTTCTTTTTTTTTGGAACAATTTTTCAGCCATGACTAGATGTTGAGAACATACCGTTAGTCAACCTTGAAATGCTCGCTGGGTGTATCAGTTGCAAAGCCAACAAGTTGTTTGCATCTACTGAGATGCCTGCATATCAAGGCTTTCTAGCAGGATGTCACAGGTAGCAGTCTCAGTGCATGACTATAATTTGACAAGCTGAAATAATCAGACATCTGCTTGACACTCAGTTGTACTATTTTTAGGTCCAGTCACACAGACGTAGAGACAAATTGACAACTGCCATATATCCATCAGTTGCTAGGAAACAACCTGCATTCCCCAACTCCTTTTGATTGCTTTGGTTGCTAGCTGATTGCGACATTCGCCTGTAATTTTATATGAAGGATTCCAACTTGTCTGTGAACACTTGCCAACTGCTCACAAAACGTAGTAGCAAAACTGAATAAAGTGACTCAAACCAGAAATAGAAAGCATTCACCTTCAAAGTAAAAGTTGTGCCTTAGCTACAACCACGTTTCAAAGGGTGCAACTTTTACTGTGAAGGCAAATGTGTCACATCACGCTTTTTCGTGTCAGACTTTTTCAAGTTTCACTATCGCTCAGTTGTTAGTTAGCAAGTGTTTGCAGACAAATCAGTATCTTCCATGCAAATTACATGCAATTGTGGCAAACTGCTAGCATTCAAAGCATTTGCAAGTGCAGCACCCTCTTTCTGGCCAATTTCACTTAGCAACAGCTAATAAACTCCTGCAAACACTTGCCAAACAATTGGGGAATGCATGTTTTTCCCTAGCAACTGGTGGTTCTCAGGAGGTTGCCAGTTGGTCTCTAGGCCTGTGTGACAGAGGTCTGCAGGATGTTTTTGTGAAGGTCCTGTTAAATATGACCATCCACTGGTCTGAATCCTTTTCATTTTTTCTTTAATTTATCTTGTTCTCAAACATTTCTTTGTAAAAAGTCCAACTTGAACGTTAAAGTGATGTTTGAGAAACATCAAACAATGAGGGGGAGGTTAAGGCTTTGAAGCTGGCACAGTTTTTGGAACTATTTTTCAACCCAGACTACTTGTCAAGAAAAGGCAGCCAGTGGTTTTAGGTCAAAATTTTTGCAGGACACAGAGTTATTTTAGTGGGACTATACTGAGACGAAACGGTCCATAACAACATGCACTTAAGGACATCCACATGTTTGAACATGTTGTTCGTTTGCTCATGTTCAGATCAGGCCCTCTTGTCATGAAACGTGCTGTGTGGCAGGTTAGGACCCCAATATGCAGACTCCAAAGACGTGAACTCAAAGATCTCAGCTTTATTGCTGGAAACCAGGAACTTCGCTGGACGGGGCCAGCAGAACAAATTACAAAATCACTAGGTTGTTGTCTGGCCAAAGGACCAGACCACAACAAGGACGTGACAACTCCAGCAAAAACTACAATGACTCAAAACACTGGGCAAAACCCAGCACCATGACACCTATAGGTCTCACTGTTGTTGCTGACGTGAGTGTTGAAGTCTCCCAGTAGAACAACTGAGTAAAGCCCCCTCAAGGATCCCACCCAGTGACTCCAAGAAGGCTGGGTACTGTGAACTGTCATTCGGCACCTTCTGTAAGTACTGTACAAACAACAGTCAGGACCTATTCTCCAGCCTGAAGGCACATTCAAGATGGGTCCCCCAGAGCTTCTGCCCTTGGCCACCACCCAACACACACTGCACCTGACCCCTACAGTGCCTCCTACAGGTGGTGGGTGTACAGTAAAGCAGGCCACGTTTCCTCTTTAGGTTGTGCCCAGCCAGGCCCCATGAGCTAAGGCCTGGCCAACAGGCATGCTCCCTTGAGCACCCTCACCAGGCCTGGCTCCAGCATGTGGCCCCAGTAACCTTATCCCGGGCAGGGTAAACTGTACCCTTGATTTTTCTGTCATGGGGTCATTGGAATTGCTCTTTGTTTGGACCCTCACCCAGGATCAATTTGCCTTGGGAGACCCTACCAGAGGGCAAAAGCCCCTGGACAACATAGACTGTGGGATCACTGGGACACACAAATCCCCTCCAACTCGATAAGGTGTCAATTTGTGAAGGGGTTATTGTAGTTGTGTATTTTCCAATTAGTTAAAATTTTTATTTCATTTTGACTTTGTTTTCAATTCAATTTAGTTTCAGTTAGTTACAAAGTAGATTTGATCGTTTCAGTTTAATTTTTATTGTTTGAAAATGTTTTGTTTATTTTAGTTTTTATTATTTTCAGTATCAGTTTTAGTCTTCAGTTACATGCAAGAGGCAAGATTTTGCAAAAATCAATACAGGTATTACAATTAAAACACTGAACTTTTTGAAAGCAGTTGGCTTAACTTAACTCATCAAACCTTCATCAGGCAAGTTGTGTTAACAAATTTTACCAAATAATAAAATTAGGGGTATGCTGCTTATGTTTTCCAAGTTCAGAAAATAATTTACAATATACAAAACAATTTCTGTCAATTTATTTGATAATTTTGCTACTCCTCACTCATTTTTTTAATCTTCTGTAACTTGGCACAAATAGTCTTTGAATAAGGTTCTACAAAATAGATGGATTTTTGATTTTTGCCATTTTTGTTTATTTTTTTAATGAATTTTTGAAATTTTCCTGAAATACAGTACATTTATGTTTACCTTTAATCCCCACTCCTCCTTTTTTCCTGGGCTGACTCTTTTGAAACTTGGTATAAGGCAAGTGTCTATAAAATGTTCCGGACAGATTTTCAGTTTTCTATTTTTGGCACCTCTGTGATTGTTGACCTTCAGACAAATGATTTTCTTTTCCACTATATCACATATTGTACAAGTAAAACATTTGACAGCAGAGCTCTGTAGGCCATCAGGTGTCTTGCTTTTACTTTTATTTTAGTGAAGTAAAAAGTTTTCTTCAAATTTACTTTTAGTTTAGGTTTAGTTAACTATAATAACTTTGGCTGGGTAGTAAAATGAGAAAGGTGCTTATACAAGTAATGCCAAAAATGATACTGCAATTCTTCAGCAACACACCAATTCTGAAGTGCACTGGAATAATTATTGTTGAGATAGGTGAAGAAAACATGCAGAATTTTCTAGATAAGCTGGATTTTCAGCCAGTGATGAATAAAAATAATACCTCACTTTGAAGTTAAAAATTACCCTAATTTTCTCAATTTTTTTTTCACATTTGTGTTATGTATTTTTTTGTTTGATTTAAGCCCCAAACATTTCATCACAGCGATAAAGTGTCATGAATGTATGCGTGCTTGCATGCGTAGCTCTGTAAAAATCCCAAAACAGGCTGTTCATAAGCTCCACTGAGAGCAAGCCGGGTCATTCCACCCTGATGCCCTTTGTTTGAAGAAATAGGTGATGACTGACAGCCGAGCTCCTAGACCCTTCTCACCCAGGGTTCAGTGCGGATGCCTGGCTAATGAGGTCGACTACGGGGATTATAATCGGACAGGGAATATTAGTGTTCTCAAGTGTCCGTCACAATGGGAAAACCTCCCAGTACTGCAATGTCAAAGGGACATTTCAGCATCCGATTGGTTCATATTTACCATACAACAACACAGAGTCATGTCACAGACTCCCCAGGGTGGCTCTAAGACATTTTAGCCTGTGACAGTTAATGGAGGAAGAAGTTATGGTGGGAAATCTCACCATGAGTCCGATTCTAACCCTCCAAATGGGCACTGAGGGCAAATCAAAATGTACAAATGATCTCCTGTTGGCTTTTTGGCAGTAAAATGTAGTGGTTTTAACCTTAGAGTATTTAACCTCAAAATAATCATTCAGCAAACGATAGCTCTCAAGCTGAGACTGTGTGCCCACTTTGCACTGAAATGTATTAATGGGCATTACATTTTGGCCCCCTCCACTATCAGCAGCCCTCACCTCTCTCTGACTGATCGAGCTGTTTTAAAGAGTAAAACAGAGAAAGAGATGAGAGATGGAAAGAAAAACATTTAAAAAAAAGCACCAGCTCAAAAGAGCGATGTGACATATGGAAGCCATCACAGGCCTGGACTCCCATCTGTGTCGGCAGTCGTGGCCTGCTGGCACCCAGCAGTCACTGCGCAGGATGGGAATAATCCAGGAGAGAGGATCCGTGGAATTGTGAGAAGAGGACTCAGAATCCCTTGAGGACAAGATTTCAGTGTTGGGGGAAGGGAGGCAGGGTCCACAAGTTGATGGTGTTATTGTGAGGTGCAAAAGCTTTCTGTCGGCATTTGTTGGAAACAGGTGCCCCGGCAGCTCAGTGGGGTTCAGCCGGGTTTAGTGAGGCTAAGTTTCTCACGTCTCTGCAGCAAATATCCTATACATGACTGAAACTGCAACTACCACCTCCTTATTTCACATCAGCCTTTAGCAAACTCTAAATGTAAGCGACACATTCCTTTACCATGAGATTTAAACAGTTTGTGGACTGTAGCGAATGCGCTTCCTGCCCCGCAGTTGCAGAGATACATTTGATTTATTTCTCTTTGATTTCTGTTTAAGTAATGGCAGCATTTTTTTGGGCAAACGTAACAAACTGAGGGAAAATGAAATGAAAAGCATAATTGGAAGAGGAAATTGGTTTCTCCTCTTAATGTATATGTTTGCATTGTTAAATTTGCCCAAAGGAATGAATTAAAAGCGTGTTATTGTAAGCCTCAGCATTGAATGGAGCAGTAATTTAGGAATCTTCTGACCACATTCCCTCAAGTTTTGTATCCTGGTTCACTGACGATGTAATCAGCAAGCTGAATTATATTTGCTCCCTCCAGCCATGTTCTGTTTTGATCTTCTTCTTTAAATGGCAACACACACACAAGCAATCAATCAAGAGCTTATTTAAGTTTATGCTTCACTGAAAAGATAATATTCAATTAATTAATTATCAATAATTCTGAAGAGTCGTTTTTTAGGATTTACAAATCCACCCAACACGAACATCTTCTCCTTTGCTAGACCCCACTAACTGCCACATTCAAAGTATTTTTTTTTTTTGTCAGGGAAAAATTTATTGTAAAGCGGTAAATTTTTTATCACCCCATTTCAGAGGACCCCTGATGGTAGGCTGCGGAGCTGTATCAATCTTGAGAGTGAATGCCCTGTAGCACTTTCAGCAGACATTCAACACACCGAATTTACACAGGATTCAAGGCGCTGTAAAGGCTAGCATCTTGTGAAATGTGTGAGTCCTTTCTTTAAATTTCAAACCCACAGAATAAATGCAACAAGTGATCTGCTGTGACAGTGCAGTCAGATCTCTTGGGTCCTCCACCCTGCACTGCTCAGCGCTGCCCTGAGGCCACAGAGGGCAGGACCCTTCAGATTTAACACCTCACAGACATGAACACATGGGATTTATTAGTGAGAGAGTCAATGTGGCTGTGTGCAGATAAAAAGCCTTAGCCTTTGTTTCAAACAAAAAACAAAAGTTGTAACTCTCATTACTTTTTCCTTTTTGTTCTTCTTTACCTGCATTTCATGTGCCTACCTGCTGCTCATACATCTTGAGGGGTCTTGTGGGGAACAGGAGGAGTCTTTTCAAGCTTGACTAATATGGTTGAGATAGCGTGCAGGCTGACGATGGGGGTGCACCTTGATCTGGGCTATACTTTGTTTCTTGTTGTGGCTTTACCACCACTCTCCTTTTTCCACTCCTTGCTGCTGCTCTGCAATTCAGTCAAATGAAAGAACAGCTGCCTGACCTCTTTTCAGACTGGTTGCTGTGGTCTAGATCCTCAGGACAGAGCATCGCATGAAGGCCATCTCCAGCAGGATGCAGGCCTCGTCGTCACTGTGGTCAACAGCGCTTGCCTCATCTCCTGGCTGCTTGCTGTAATCATGTCTTCTCTTATCATCAGGAAGTATTTCTGCAGGCGATATCTTGTTTGCTTGTTGTTTTTTAAGTTTTTTCCTTCAGTCCAAACAATAAGACAGCATCCTACTGTAGGATGAGGAGAGGAGCATGCAGGGGCTGTGTGCAGCTGGAGGTGACACAGCATGCTGTGGTACAGTAATGGAGTCATCCATCACCCGGGATCATTAAACCACCTTGACAAGCCAGCTGAGACCACTCCAGTGGCCATGGTGACCAGTTGAAAGGTTGATGTTTGTTCTCAAACTGCAGCTTCAGGAATACTTGGTGTAAGGAAAACACCACTGAAGTGGACCTGCTAATTTGTGTGCTCTGTTTAGAATTTTTTGTATGACTGTTCCTCAAGTCAGTATACTTAGCAAGTGTGAATTCACTTTCAGTTTAGTTGTGATGTCACTGGCTCTTCTTTAATATACAGAAATTACTTCTTTTTTTAAGATAAGGCTAATAATTCAGTGTACCCAGCACGTAGTAGACTGAGTTAGACAACCTTTGTCTCTACCCTTTGTACTCTATGGAAGTTATTCTCAAACTTTTCAATAATGCATCTCTGTTTACATATATTTATTTATTTACCTCCAACTTTATTTACAGAAAAAAAACATGCCTTCAGGGCATCATGTGGTCAGTGATTAGTACTGTCGCATCAAAGTGAGAATGCTCCTGCCTTGAACCTCCTGTCTGTCATGTTGGACTATGTTTTCTCGTCAGCAGTCCAAAGACATGCATTGGCTGTGGTATGTTTGTCTGTCTCTCCTTTTGTTACCCCTGTGATGGAGTCGGGACTGGTCTAGTGTGTACCCTGCTTATTAGCCTTCTGTCAGCTGGGATAGGCTCCAGTTCCAGGCACCAGGGGGAGGGGGGGTTCATAAAGAGGTATAATAATGTTCATTATGCAATGAAACTAAGAGAATGTCCATACAGGAAGAGACTAGAAGCTATGTGGTAAACAGAGACCACGAACTGTCAATGAAATACAAGGACAGTGATCAAAGTGGGCGAGTCCAGAATTAAACCTAACTCAGAGGTGAGCAAATGAAGCAGTTAACCATCATAGTAAGGGATACCATGGATTAAAATCTGACAGCATGGTAATTAGAGCAGGGGCAATTAATTTCTACATGAGAAATATGTTGAAAAGGGCTGCACCAATAAGCAGAACTTAATTCTGCTTAATATTAATTTTTATCTCTAAACTGCTAAGTATGAGTAGATGTCGCAATTAGGCAATGAAAATGTGAAATAGGCACAAAAAAATTGCAGATTTTTTTCATAACTTAATCAGCATTCCCAAAAATCCAAAACTGAACAAAATGTGCCTGTTTTTGCATAATTTTAAAGACTTTTAACTTCATAGAAAGTGCTATTGCTTTTTTGCTTGTAGTTGAATGAGTTCAAGTGCATTTTTTAGTTCTTTTCTTGTGCAGTGCAAGAAATCTAGTCTGTTGTGGGCTCAAACAAGTGCATCAAAGTAAAGTTCCGGTATCTGACATGGAAATGCGAAGACAGTACCATTAACAGCAAATGCAAGATCTGCCTTTCATTCTGCATGAGAGCTCTGGAATGTCCTTGCCTTTCCTTGTCCCTACTCTTTTCAGCCGTTTGTGGTAGCCTATGTCACCATGTTTAGTCTCCGCTCCTCCAAAAATACAACAAACTGTGATTCAGTGCTCTTGCCCTGATGAAGTTAACTATTTTAGTTACATCAACAACACTGTTAATTTTTAGCATTACACAATGCCTGCCAGTGTATAATACAATGCAAAATACCAATTTCAGTTCTGGGCTCATTTTTGTCACATTTTCTTGCATCTGCTTCAAAGGTTCAACATTTTTCCCTGTCAGATTTGGACAGCCATTGGTTTAATCATAGCCACAGCCTATCCAAGCATGCACT
>VUQJ01028744.1:0-20361 GCA_015108635.1 Andinoacara biseriatus | reverse complement strand
TTTCTCCCTTTTTGTGGTACAACAAGTTTCATGATCGTAAAACTATAGGCAAGTATAGCTATTCCATCTAGTTCTATTTTGGCCACACTAGTCTTTGAATCCACTTAAAATTAACTTATTTCCATAGGGCTTTTGCCTAGCCTTTAAACCTTAACCTGGCACGTAACAAGTGCACAGATCCATAAGGGGTGAGCCATCTATAACTGTCAGGACTTTACTCTGGGCCCAGCTGCAGGAAGCCTCTCTACTGGCTGCACCAGAGGAAAAGAGGAAGCGGGGCAGACGACAGGATTAACGGTGGTCAGAAGCCAGGCGAGTCACCCCGCCACAGCTTTAAGTAGTGTTACACTGAATTCAGTTGGAGTAAGACTCCGCTGACAAGGTAACCAGGACCCATTGAAACGGAGTAAGCTGTCACACCTTTGCCTGTGGGATCTAACAAACTTTGCACACTCTTTACTGTAAAATGTTATTGCCATATTTAGAGTATTTTGTTGAAGTCTGGGGTAACATATAAAAGTTCTTTACAAAAAATATGTACAATGCAAAAAAGAGCACTAAGAATGATATATAAATGTTTTGTATAGAGAACATGGACATTTTATATTATTAATGCTGTTTTGGAATTGCTATATATGTAAATATATTTATATATGCACATATACATATATGTATGTTTTATTTTTTTATTTGACTGTCTTTTCTTTTTTTTCCTGATTGTTCGAAATAAAAAAAAAACATGCATACATGCAAACTCATCCTTTCTGTCCTATTACGACATCCTGTACTTTCCTATGTGAGCAGTGTCCCGCTTCTCTTCCTCTTTTCATCCCATCACATAAACACTGATTAGCACTATTCATTTTTCTTAGCATTATACTTTCTTATTCTTTATATTGATTAGATTTATACTTAATTACAATTATACTTGATTAGAATTATAAAGAATTAACTATTAGGAAAATCACATATGAATATATTCTTTTATAGCACTCCAACCACAAAAAGGTCACTCACTCATATTCAACCTGGAAACGCAGACACAGGTGCTCAGGTGCAAACATTGTGCTAAAGGAGTTTTCAAACTACAAAATCAATGAAAAATGAGATGCACAAGTGAGCACAGGTTTGAATTTGAGCTGTTGTGTTTTCTGAAATTTGAGAATGGTCTAATCTTTGTAGATGCTGAGATCAAAGTTGTCCCACTAACGCTGAGACTGACTTGCTAGATAATATTACAAGCACAGTCTGTTGAGTTTATGGACACATACTGTACAATTATGTCAGAAGAATAATGACAACTTTTCATTTATCTAAGCTTATCTTCCCCTCTAATAAGGTAAGATGATTTGGAATTCTTGCATGAATAAATTTTCATTTGAACAGTAAATTGTTGAAACAAACAAGCAATTTAGAAAGTAATTTGTGGTGTTACTGGATTTTAGTATGTACAGAAATAAGTACAGTCCATCGTTGTTTGTTTGCTTAAGTATGAAACTGCATCTGAATCCATAAGATCTTTTGCAATATATTTATATCAGTCATCTGGCAATTGTGCATGTTGTTTTGGCAGGTAACATCCACACTTTGTTGCAAACAAACCAAAATTCCCATTGTCCCACTAGTGTTTTCCAAATGTATACATCTTTCTGTTTTCTTAACTCTTATAAAACACTCTTCCTACCGCCCAGTCAATAATCATATTCCCAAATACGACAGGATGAGAATTTGAAACAAATTCAGATCTAAAGTGGTGATTAAGTTAAAGTATTTTTAAATCAGATACTCTCAAAAAATATATCAAGAAAGTTATATTAACACAATAAAACATATTTTCATACTTGTGATGTTACTGTGATGATCAAAATTCATACTTGACTGCATTTATGTTAACTTGTATTTGACTATTATTACTGAATGTCTAATATTTGATATATAGCAAAGAGCCACCAAAAATTAAAACTTAAACCATAGAAAAACAGCTGGTCGTCAGTGAATGTGCTGACATAGACAAAATACTGATTTACATCAGTTGTTATTTATACTCTAAGAAGGTGCACAGTCATGCTTTAGTCTGAAATTAATAAAGTCTAGCATGTCAGTGCATCCATGCCTCTGATTAGAACTTCGCTATCACTGGAGCAAAGGCAGCAGCATCTCTGGCCCTTATTCGCTGTCTGCACAGAGTACCTCAGCCACAGTATTCAGCTGTAGGTCATTCACATTTTGGCTGAAGTCAGAGCCCAAAACACAAGATATGTACTTGTGCAAAAAAAATGGAGTGGAGGATTTTTGCCTCACATTTTAATGCATACAGCATGAATAAAGTGTGAGTTTTTACTTTGCCCTTGTGGACCGTGTAACTGGACTGATTTAAGTGGGACTAGGTTTGCTCACCTTTTCTTTCTATCAGGGAGGGTTCTACTGAACGTGCTCATATTTAACTTATTTAATATCTCTGCACTGGCTCCCAAATCAATTGAGTTGATTTATTTAATTCAAATTTTAAATTAAAGGGGGAATACAAATTCTTCCAAAACAGCAATGTACCCATCCCAAACTCAATACTGACTTGATGATGGCTAAAATTGTGGGATTTAATTAAAAAATAAAAATAAAAAAATAAAAAAGGATAATCCAATATGATACACTGGCCTAACTGATCACCCATCCATTTTCTTCCACTTCTCTGGGCTGGGTCATGGGGCATCAGTCTAAGAAGAAAAGCACAGGCCTTCCTCTCCCCAGCCACCTCCTCCAGGTCATCCAGGGGGACACCGAGGTGTTCCAGGCCAGCCGAGAGATATAATCTCTCCAGCGTGTCCTGGGTCTGCACATGGGGCCTCCTCCCAATAGGACGTAACCAGAATGCCTCAAATAAAAGGCGACCAGGAGGCATCTTAGTCAGATGCCAGAACCACCTCAACTGGCTCCTTTCCATGTAGAGGAGCAGCTGCCATACTCTGAGCTCCTCCCAAATGACTGAACTCCTCACCCTATTTCTAAGGGAGAGGCCAGCCACCCTTCTAAGGAAGCTCATTTCCTCTGCTTGTATCCATAAATATGTTGTGTCGGACACTACCCAAAGCTCATGACCACAGGTGAGGGTAGGAATGTATATACCGGTAGATCGACAGCTTTGCTTCACACTCAGCTCCCGCTTTACTATGATGATCCGGTGCAGCCCCAATCCATCTGTCAGTCTCCCACTCCCTTATCCCATCCCTCGTGAAAAACAACCCAAAATACTTTAACTCCTCCACCTGGGACAGCAACGTGTCACTGAGCGGGAGTGGGCAACCCACCCTTTACTGGCTGAGAACCATGGCCTTAGATTTAGACGTGCTAATTCTCATGCCAGCTGCTTTAAACTTGGCTGAGAACCGCTCCAGTGCAAGCTGAAGGCTTGCAGAAGCACGTCAACCAAAACAGTCCTACAACATCCAAAACCTTCAGGAACTCAAGGTGATCCACCCTAGGGGCTCTGCCACCAAGGAGTTGTTTAACTTCGTCAGTCACCTCACCCCCAGTGATGGGCGAGTCGTTCCCCTCGTTTCCAGACTCTGGAAACCTATAGAAGGTGTGCCAGTGGGACTAAGGAGATCCTCATTCCTTCCACTGCCTGATTATATCCTCAGTCAGCAGCGCCCCAACCACACTATACACCATGTGGGTACTGCACCGCGTTCCTCTCCTGAGTGTTTTGCCAGAATCGTTGTGAGGTCATCTGAAAGTCTTACCAGTCAAACGTTTGAGTGTGCCCAAACTTTTGACTGGTACTGTACATGATACTTTAAAAACATTTTCATAGTTAGTTTCAAAACTGTCATCTGATGCACAAACGCGCCAGACAAACGTATTACAAACATAGCTGTTTATCAGAGATATAAGATGGTATTAGAGTTATTATTCTAAACTGCTGGTTACTTAAGATTTGTACAAACACTTTTTTAAAAATATTTTTGTGTTGTCTGTCATTTTCCATGCAAAACATTGACTGTGATGGGTTCGGAGGGTACCGCTGCAGTATAAAGTTGTATGAATCTCACCATCATTAATAATAGCAGTCAGCATGCCGCCCTTCTTCTTATTGGCTTGTTGGTCGTAGGATAGACACTGCAGGTCTCTGAAGCTGGGTGTCCCCTTGGGACATGGAGGACCTTCACAGGCCTTGTGTTCCACACTGGCCTGCGGGCAGTGTCGCCCACCTGGACCAGGTCTGCTTACACACACACACACACACACACAAATAAAAACACGTCATGGTTAATTAAGGTAATACAGGAAAACACTGCAAAGATTTTATAGCTAACAGCACACTCTTAAGCCACACAGGCTAAAATGTTGGAATAGTGTTTTAATCATGCTTGTATGGACCATTGTAGTATTAAAATCTGTATTTAAACTCCATGGCTCATTTATCACACAGCAGCTACATTTAGCCATATGATCATACAGAATTTCATTCCATAAACTTTAACCCTCACAATCACGGGCAATCTAGAATCACCAATTAACCTACCAAGCCATTATACCCATGCAGGCAAATGTGGGGAAAACGTGCATAAAATACATCAGTAACCAGTAAAGACAATCATATTTTTCAGTACTGCACGGTGAATAATCTTTCACACACAGACATGCATGTGCATACACCCTTACATCCCATTTTACCAACAGTGAATCAGACAAGGTACACTGTTGTTTTCTGGTTTGTTTGTTTTTGTTGTTGTTATTGTTGTTGTTGTATATTTTCAAAATATAAATGTAAATAAAGACTTTTTTTTTTTTTTACCAGACCAGTAACCCTGACTAATGTTTATCTATTGAACAGAAGGCATCATCGGCCTGCAGTGTAACTGTGTGCAACAGAAAATAAAGTAAAAATCCTTATCCCATGTCTTTCAAGAATTTTTTAAGTTTTAAAACATTTAAAATTGTTACCATCACCAACATGGAATGGAATTTACTGGCATTTTTAAAACTTTTCCACTTCCCCACTTTGAAGCCTTGATTATACTGTGTTGTGGACGCTGATATGGACACGGATAAACAACAGCCAAGTAGGAATTTCTGTTCTACTTGAAGTCAGCTGCTTGAAGTGCAGCAGTAGCTGTTATACTGTAAATTCTCCACAGACAAGTTCTTGCAGTGACCAGGAACAGGCAGACACATGGAGATCCGCACAGAACTTCACACTAACTGTTTGATGATGAAATTTACGTCACTCACACCCAAGTATAATGAAGGCTTTGAAGTACTTTGAACCACAAAGTACTTCAACACGCTACACTTGTCACTTGTCACGGTCAAGTGTAGCGCATTGCCCCTCTTTTAAAAACATCTAAGGAAGGAGGAAAACTTACATTTATTGAGCTCAGCAATGGACTTTTGCATTTGAAAGTAAATAAAGAGAGGTGTGAATTCTCCCTCATCTATGCTGGTAAATCACACTCTGCCAATTTAATATGCAAAATGACTGGTTGTATAGAAGTCTATAAGAAAACAACCTTCGGCTTCTTTGCTATGTGACCTTTAGCATACTCTTGTAGTCTTCATCAGTAGTTGTAGTGTTGTAGAGTACTGAATATATAGATCAATATATGTTTCAGAAGTTGAACATTTCTTTATTGTAAATCCTTCAGTGAATATTCTAATAATATTCAAAGTCCTGTTGTATTTAAGTCAGTGAAAAGTGTGTGAAGTTTGATGGGTCTAGTTTGAACAGTTTGCATCTATGGTGTGAATTTGAAGCTTGTTCTCAAGTTACCACATTCACAAGATTTTCAGAAAACTTAACCTTGAGGTCAGGGTCACAAAAATTCAAACTCATCTGAGATTTTTACTACATACAGTACCAGTCAAAAGTTTGGACACACCTTCTCATTCAATGTTTGTATTTTTTTACACTATAAATTAGTAATGAAGTCATCCAGACTATGAAGGAACGCATAAGGAATCATGTAGTAAACTTAAAAGTGTTAGTGTTTTAGATTTTAGATTCTTCAAAGCACAAACCTTTTCGTTTGATTACAGCTTTGCACACTCTTGGCATTCTCTCAGTCAGCTGCATGAGGTCATCACCTGAAATGGTTTTCCAGCAGTATTGAGGGAGTTCCCAGAGGTGCTGAGCACTTTTTGGCTGCTTTGCCTTCACTCTGTGGTTCAAATCATCCCAAACCACTTCAGTTGGGTTTAGATCAGATTATTGTGGAGACCCGGTCATCTGACACAACACTCCATCACCCTCTTCCTTGAACAAATTGCCCTCACAAAGCCTGAAGGTATCACTAGCAAAGCATCTTCATACCATCACACTTCTTCCTCCATACTTTACGAGAAGATCTACATATATCGGAACCATCTGATCACCTTTTCTGCATCTTACAAAGATACGGTGTTTGGAACCAAAAATCTCAAGTTTCCACTGGTTTGATGTCCATTCCTTGCATTTCTTGGTCCAAGCCATACTCTTCTCCTTCTTGTTCTCCTTCTCTGACTGATAAAGCAGCTGGTGAAAAGTAGCCAGAAACGCACAAGGACTGAACAGGTTAATCAGAACGTTGTGGCTGCGTGGGCCCGAAAAATAGTCACGTTCCTCCAGAGGTGCACGTCAGGTTATCTCGTTGGATCAGAGCGGTTTCTGTGGCTGCTTTCTCTGCAGACCGCTGCCATTACTTTGCGGACCAGAGCGCTGAGCGCACGTACGCACATGCACACGCACAATGTTGCCCGACGGTGTTCCCAGCTTAAACTCGGAGAGCGGAAAAAATTATTTCATTTGAATCTACAAGGCTTAAAAAAAAAGACAAACAAGAAAATGAAAGATTATCTATAATTTCAGTTAGTTTTAGTTAGTTTTGTAAACACACTATACAGTTTTAGTTAGTTTTCTTTTTTTTCTTTTAAATATAGTTTTTATTTATTTCAGTTAACGACAATGTTTTTTTAATTTCAGTGTTTGTTATTTCATTAGTTTTCGTTAACTATAATAACCCTTGATGAGAGCCTGTTTCATCATAACGTTTGATGGTCTTTGCGACTGAACTTTCAAAGTTCTTGAAATTTTTCAGACTGACTTACCTTCATTTCTTAAAGTAATGATGGACTGTTGTTTTTCTTTACATAGCTGAGTAGTTCTTGCCATAATATGGATTTAAACATTACTCAAATAGGGCTGTTCACTGTACACCAGCTCTACCTCTCCACAACACAACTGATGGTCTCAAACACATTAAGAGGGCAAGAAATGCAAGAAATTAAGTCTTGACAGGCACAGCTGTTAACTGAAAGCCATTCCAGGTGATCACCTCATAAAGCTAAGAAAATACCAAAATGTACAAAGTTAGCATCTAAGCAAGAGGTGCCTACCTTTGAAGAAACTAAAATATAAAACATATTCTGGTTTGTTTAACACGTTTTTGTTTACTAAATAATTCCATGTGTATTTCTTCATAGTTTGAATGACTTTAGTATTAATTAACAATGCAGACACTTTTTAAATAATGGAAAACCACTGAATTAGAAAGTGTATCCAGATGTTTGACTGGTACTTGAGATTTTTAGTAGATGCAGCTATGGTGTAAATTTGAACATCCTAAGTGAGATTGTTCCTGAGTTATCATGTTCACAACATTTTCAGAAAACTTGATCTCTGACTTTTACGTTTTGGTCAAGGTCGTTGAGATTTTTAGTAGATGCATCCCTGGTGTCAATTTGAAGATTCTAATTCACGTCATTCCCAAATTATGGCCAGCATTAAAGTTTTAGTGAAACAGACGACAAAACCAACGGCAAGTCTATGACAATACTTCGACTTTTTCTTCGAAACAGTCAAACTAAAAATGTCCCCAATTTGCTTGCTGGTCTCCTATAAGTGAATGTGTAATGTAAATGAGCAATTACACACCCTCACACACACACACACACACACACACACAGACAAACAGGTGACATACGGAGGGTTGTCACATTTCCGCTGTCTGAACTGGACTCCAGTACCACAGGTCCTGCTGCACATGCTCCACTGGCTCCATGGACTCCAGTCACCATCCACATGCTGAGGGATGGGAGTCTTACTGACACACTCACCTGCCCTGCACCACTGACACAAACACATTAATATTTTTTCACAAACACTTTATATTAGTTATTCAGGCACTCTAACACACATTAGAATTGCCTAAAAGATGTCCAGCTAAGAGTAGTTATAAATGGAAAAGGTTTGTTTTTTTGTTTTTTTAGCTACACAGTCCTACCTTGTCTGCTCCGCACTCTGTTCCGTCCAGAGGAGGATCCAGTTTGGTCTTGCAGGATGAATCTCCCTCTACTAAACACCAGAGGCCAGCACACATAAGGTGCTGACACACCAAGGCAGACATAGACAAGACAACATAAATCCTCACATAAATGTCAGTCTTAACATGGTACATTCAATCCTATGCATGTTATTTTATAGCATATGAGCATCTACCATATATGATAAAACAAATAAAGATGAAACAAAGCATCAAAGGGTCACTTTAAAAGCTTACCATGAAAGTAAAGTATTACACATCTGTGAACACTATAATTAATACACTTTACATATTAAACAGAAAAAAAGAGATCTATCTCTGTCACAACACTGTTTCAAATAAAATTCTACTTTTCCATGCAGTACAAATAAATAAAATTCAAGAGCCTATGTGAATAAACTCTGAGAGATAACAGACTAAACATAGAGGCCTGTGTGGAAGATACAACAGCCAGAAACAAATCTGTTAAGTCTGCTAAATACTATTTCAAGGTTTCCCTAACAATCACAGGCTTGAAGCTCATGCATTAGTCACTATCAGGTGCACTCACCCGGTAGCAACTTAGCTATAGCTATTTAGCTATATATCAAGCTATATATCAAGCTACCATGGGTCATAGTACTAAAATCTTATGCAATTCTACAACAAAATACAAAGGATGAGCCTTCACCCTACTAACTAAAATGTGCAATTAAATGGTGGCTGTATCTTAAATTACAAAATAAATATGTTTATACGTAATTTTATGTGGCAATAACTGTATGTGCATTGAAGGACATATCCAGGTCAAAAATGACTCCAAGATTCCTCACAGGAAGCCAAGGTAATGCCATCCAGAGTAATTATCTGGTTAGACACCATGTTTCTAAGATTTGTGGGGCCAAGTACAATACTCCCAGCTTTATCTGAATTTAGAAGCAGGAAATTAGAGGTCATCAGGCCTTTATGTCTTTAGGACATTCCTGCAATTTAATTGTTTTTTTTGGCATCTGGTTTCATGGATAGATAAACCTAGGTATCATCTGCATAGCAATGAAAATGTCTGCAATGCATTCTAAAAATACAGCCTAAGGGAAGCATGTATAATGTAAATAAAAATGGTCCTAACCCTGTGGAACTCCATAATTAACTTCAGTGTGTGAATCTCTGTAATAAAATGTTATGGTCAAGAGTATCAAAAGCTGCACTGAGGTCCAACATGGCTTTTTAAGTAATGGTTTTAACTACAGCCACCTTAAAGGTCTGTGGTACATAGCCAACTAATAAAGAAAGATTGATCATTTTTAAGATTGAAGCACTAATTGCTGGTATAGTAGTTCTTTGAGCAGTCCTGTAGGAATAGGGTCTCACAGACACGTTGATGGCTTAGAAGTAACTATTGAAGTTAACTCATTAAGATCAATCGGAGATAAAGTGTCTAAATAAACATCAGCAGTATTGAAAGTACCTGTAATTTAAAAGCTGTCTATACCGGAATACTTGGCTCTACAGAGCTCTGACTCTTTGTCAGCCTGGCTACAGTGCAGTACAGTCATTCCGTCTGTGGGAGTCGAGTTTAGGTAACTGCACTTTCTTGGCACATGGCACTGAAAAGCATAATAATGAAGGAATTATATCCTTAAACTTAGTTACAGCACTTTTAGAAAGATTTCTTCTCTAATAAAATGTATTGCCCACTGTTATGTAGTCCATTAAAATAAATTTAAATGCTATTAAGAAATGATCAGACAAAAGAGGGTTTTCAAGGAATACTGTTCACTGTTAAAATCGCCCACAATAATTATTTTATCTGAACTAAGCACTAAATAAGAAAAATAGTCTGAGAAATCAGATAGAAACTCTGAGTAAGGACCAGGTGGATGATGGATAACAACAATCCACCCTAATTGGAAAATTTTATTATTTTATAAACTAATAAAATTAGTTTATAAAATAATAAAATTTTCCAATTAGGGTGGATAAGGCTAAGAGTCTGGCTTTCACATGAATTATACTCTGTCTGGGTCTTTGATTAGTTAATAAGCTGGAGTGGAAGATTGCTGCTACTCCTCCTCAACCTGTACTTCGAGGATTCTGAGCCTTAGTGTGGCTTTTGGGTGTTAAATCATTTAAACAAATAATATGCAATATGCTATATTGTTCGCTTTGCAAATGTTATGCTTAAATTGTTTTTGTTTTGGGGAATTTTTGCCAATTTTTGGTTTGTTTCTTGGTGGTCTGGGAGCAGACAGTCTGTATAGGGATGGGGTTTGGGGGGGTGACATGAGGTGAGAAGATGCAGAGAGGCATGTAAGACTGCAACTCTGCTTCCTGGTCCAGAAATGAGAGTTGCTCCATTCAATTTGGGATGGATGCCATCTCTCCTAAAAAAGACCAGGTTTTTCCCCCCAAAAGTTTCCCAATTATCTACAAAGCCCACACTGTTTTTTGGATACATTCAGACAGACAGCAATAAAAGGAGAACATGCAGCTAAACATGTCACTCCTGGTCCAGTTGGGGAGGGGACCAGAGCAAACCACAGAATCTGACATTATTTTGGCAAAATTACACACTAATTCAATATTAACTTTAGTGACCTCCGATTGGCGTAACTGTTTGTCATTACTACAGACTTGAATTATTATTTTACCAAATCTACATTTATCTTTAGCCAGCAGTTTAAAATCTCCTTCTATGTCGCCTGCTCTGGATTCTGGAAGATGCTCGACTATGGATGCTGGTGTCACCAGTACCACGTTTCTCAAAAAAGAGTCACCAGTAACCAGAGTTTGAGAGGTTGAGAGTTCGGAGAGTTCGGAGCCTGAGTCTGAAGCAGAGGCTTCTGTGTCACCTAAACTGGAGGGTTCCAAACTGTCCGAACCTGGAGCTGAGCCTGAGCTCGAGGGTCCTGAGCCTTTGTTTACCTTGTTTGGTATCACTTTTTTCAGCACAACCTCATATGTGTGACTGTACAGTTATTTTTTCATTTTGACATCCTGTATTAACACACTAAATACACAAAAAACACAAAATCAGAGTAGAAAAAAGTCAAATCGTTTACTGCACGTGTGAAAATGCAGCCCACGAGATAATTAAATTTGGCCCGCAAGATAATTAAATATGGCTATGAATAATGGCCCACCAGTAAATAGTGCTCCGACCACTTATACTGTACTACTATGTACTGCAACATTTGCTGCACCCCAACCTGTGCACTAACCTGTTTTCCTGTGTTGCCAATAACACATTGATCAGTGGATAAAAACATCAGTCAGCACTTTTTACAGTGACATTTAAACTAGTCTGACCTCCAAACATGACCAAATAAAAAGTGAACTTTAAAAGCAGGTGGGAGGCAGAGGACCTTTTTGCTGACATTGGTGGGAAAATCTGTCTCTTTTCCCTGCTTGCGATGTGAAGGGAAAAGAGTAGATTGGTTGGACAAATGCAGGAGAAGATGCAGAAGTAGACCTGCACAGGTGAGCTGACAGTGCATCACTGTGAGCCAACGCTGCACAGCCAAGTCCTGAAGACAGAACGTGTCACAAGCACCGGAACACAGAGTTTACTTTATAAGAGTCAAAGGTTTAAATCACCGGCAGTTTCAGTCTTTCTGGAGGAAATAGCTTCTGAATTTGGTGACATGCCTTATCACACAGGTGTGATGAACTGGCCATTCAAATTCATAATACTGATCAAAATATTTTCAGTTTTAGATGTTCAATAAAGATTAATCCTGTTTGGCCCGCGACTTAGACTGCATTTCAATTTTGGCCCATTCTGTGATTGAGTTTGAAACCCTGGTTTATTGTAAAAACAACCCTTATAACTTAAAACACAAATATGTTATAATTTTCAAAAACTTATGTGCACAATATAGCAAACAAAGCTAAAACTATTTACATTAAAAGGCAGGTGTTGCCTAAGTCTTTTTTTTTTTGTACAACTAATTACAAAATAATCCGGTGTCACAATAAAGATGCCACACAAATAATTTTTGCCCACTCTACCACATCACTGGTCTGACACTTCCAGGTGTGTTACTCCTCCTGTTGCACACCTGGGCAGCTTTTCTCAGCTGCAGTCTGGGCAAAGGTGCCCTGGAGACTATCCAACACATAGTTGCAGGATGCAAGCCAGGACTGTGTCTACTAAAAGGTACAACCAAGTGGCTGGGACAGTGTGCTGGAACATCTGCACTACATATGGACTAGAAGTCCCCAAATCCAGAAGTGAGACACCATCAAAGGTGGTTGAGAACAACAGAGCTAATGTCCTGTGGGACTTCCATGTTCCAGTGGTTGACAACAAGCAAAAGACTGCAGTTGTAAAATATGTGACAATCCCAGCAAACAGCAACATCAGGGAGAAGGAGTACGAGAAAAGAGTAAACCACCAGGGGTTAAAGGAACAGCTAGAGCAGATGTGAATGTTCAAAATGTTTCCAGAGGTAACAGGACCATTAGGAGCAGAGACCCTGGAATTGGAAAAGTCTCCAAGCAGATTCCAATCTCTGCCCAGAAAAGTACAGTTAGGAGAAAAGCTAAGATACTGCTCAGAGCCCTCGATTTTGATTAATCAGTTTGATTAGTGAAAAACATGAAGTTACTCACTGATGCGTTTACTTACTACAGTTCAATATGAAAGACAACCCGAACAACCAGAATTACACTGATTTCAACACTACAATAAGTGCCAGTTAAAGTCCTGATCACAGTTTTCTGTTCTAACGGTATTTTTTGAGTCACATTTAGTTCATGAAACAAGATGAATCAAGATGACAAGTTAATGACTTTCTGGCAAAACAAATGAGACAAACTAAATACATCAAGCCAACACAAGATCAGACATGGCACTCGTCCTCCATAAAGAGTGTTATTCTTTATATATAGATTTGTAGATTTATGGATGTATGGAAAATCTCTAAAAAAGCAGAACTGTGAACTTACCTTTCACAGAATAGACGGCTTGCTACAGACAAAGTACTTCTTTCTTTAAATTGTTAGCTTTAATTATTTTAGCTTGTGTTCTCCTGTGAAGCTTCTGTGCCAACTTTGATGTAGGAAATTTGGAGTGACTTGAGAACTTATTACATGCTGTTGACTGAACATTTGATTTATTCTCTCACTCGTGTCTTTGATCGAGCTCTCTGTTCATATTTTTCTCACTTTTGATATCCACAGGCTGGCTCCTGTTTTCTCTTAACGAGTACAAGTAATATACAGGAAATACTTTGGCTGAGTATTAAAAATAGACATCTATAGATATTTATAGATAGTGCCATAAATGCATGTTTGTAGACCCAAATTCTGCATGAAAATACGTGTCCTAGTCTCAAAAATGTTGTCAGGAGAGGGATTTTCCAAACACTGCTGAATCTAACAGTGCAGTTTAGAGTAGTTTAACCTCTTAACATCCACCTTAACACAACCAGAAATAAATACAGAAATTAGGGTTAATTTCAGAAAATGGACCTTTCAAATCAATCCTCTTACATGTTGTCTACATTTCTACATGTTAGGGTATATCAGCTATGTCAAATTATACGAAAAAAGTAATATACTAAAAAAGGCTTAAGATTTTTGGCTACATCATCACTTCACCTCAATTTCAATTTAATTTTATTTATATAGCGCCAAATCACACCAAACGGTTGTCTCAACATGTCTCATCACCAAACTGGAAGTGTGTTGTTGTCATTTTGATAGCAGTCAGAACTGGACTTTCAGGAAAACTGAAAACAGCAATCACTAAACTATTTTTCTATTTATGGGCAGATTTCAGAAACTTTTTAAAATCCCACCTGATATAGTAAAAGCTGCCTAATATGTCAAAAACCAAATATGGGAACAATGAAACTGTACCTCCATTTCATTGCAGAAAGTCGCATTGGTTCCAAAAAGGATCTGACACTGCTCGTCTACACTGTAGTGCATGCCGGGCAGCTTGGGAGGCAGCCGGACCTGATAACGCCTCCTGAGGTCTGTGTGAAGTAGGCAGGCACTAGTTTTGGATCTGTTTAAAAGAAAAAACAGGAAAGACTCATCAAGTGCTCTTAACAGCGAGTTTTACTATGTGCTCCAATTAGTGAAATTCAATTATTTATTATTAAGTTATTTAGTGGTAATTAGCAGGTGTCTGTGTGGTGAACCATATAGTTTATGATGACCCTTATTAGCCCCTTAACTGGCGGCTCTGAAATCAGGAAAAAGGTCTGAAAAAGGATACCCGAATTAAATCAGCTGCTGTTCCTGAACTCTTTGGAGTACATGCAAAAGTTTGGTCTCTTTGTGAAGATATCAAGCTATATTTTTCATTTGTGCAGTCAAAAATACTGTAACTGTAATGAGTATGTAGTTATTAAGTTTGAAACACAGAAAAATTAGACAATTTTTTTTCTTTTTATGTGGCTCTGTAAACAACTTGCAATGTAAAACAATAGCAGCTTGCAAACTGAGCAGGGAGTATTTCCAACTTCTGTTTCTTACCTGAGGAAATTCTCCAGGTCGTTGCGGCTGCAGGATGACCAGGATAGGTCACTGGGGTTTCTTCCTTTCACCCATTCGCCAGACATTATATGAGAATAGCCAGTGCAGGTGGTATGGTCATCATCGTGGCTCATTCCCATGCTGAAAAGACACAGTAGCATACATAGAGTTGTAGTAGATCAGGCAGTCTCTTTGCTAAGTCAACCTCTAACATTATGGCCAGTATATCTCACTCACTTGTTTTTGTAGTCACATTTCACACACACTAGAATGACAATTTTTCCTATATCCTGTATGCTTTTTATGCTTGTTTGTTTGGTATATACGGTACCTGATCTGGTGTACAGACAGGTGGCACTTAAAAAAAACACCCAAGAATGAAGTTTGTGGACACATTTAGAACAAAATAGAACAACTGGTTGCAGAAAAGGGGGAAAGGTGTGAAGAGTAAAAGTACACCTTTGACATAGGAATCAAGTATTGTCCCTTAGTAGAAATTACTTCTTGTAGGTGCTTTAGGCAGCAGTCTGACATCGACTCGGTCAATTTTATTTAACCACCTTCATCAGTCTTTATGCAAAATTTCCTCATTTACAAAATATTTGAGAACGTAACTTGAACATAACTTGACAGCAACCTAACAATTAAGAACTTGCATAAACTGTTCATTTCAAATATTCCCGCAGCATACAGGGCTGCGGAAAATTATTTGGCCATTTTTTCTTTTCTTTTGTCACTCTTACATATTTCAGATCATCAAAAAACTTTTAACATTAGACAAACATAAATATAAAATTCAGTTTTAAAATGGTTTCATTTATTAAGGGAAAAAAAAGCTACCCAAGCCTACCTGGCCATATGTGAAAAAAGAAACGCAATTATTAGATTTAAGGGGCAATTACTTTTCCACAGAGCTCAAAATGCCCAACTGACATCCTGAAATCTTTATAAAAGCGGCTGTGAAACAGCTTTAACTCATAGATCAAACCATGAAATTCTCCCTGCTGTCTTCTTTAAAGAATAGGATGAACCCAGAATCTCAGTTTCTTCCTTTTCTTGTTTAGAAACATCAGGACCAGCTTGATGTTGTCTCAGGTTTGTTTGTTTTTTTCACGGTGCGTTTTTTGTGAGCAAAGTATTTTCCAAAAATGTCATGTTTGCATCAGAAGCATTCTGAATTTAATGTAATTTTTAAAACAAAAAATTACAAACTATACATAGCCGTTGTCTCTTGAAGCTAATTTGACTAACTGTGCTTATAAGATGATAGCACTTAGTGCTCGGCTGAAAAGCGGGTTCAACTCCAGCACCGCAAGCTAGCTGGTCCGGAACCTATACCGTGTGATGAAAGCAGTGGAAGGGAGTGACTCTGCCATCTCAACATAAAGTTTTGTTTGGACTGCAAAATATGTTTGCCGCACAAGAAAGGGGAGCGTGTTCTCCCACGTTTGCGCCCTTCGGCTTCCGTGTCTAGAGGAAGACCCGTCAGCGCTAATAAGTAAAGGATCAGTTTGCAAAGCACAGTGGAAACACAGGCTCAGTTCATTGGAACCAGCACGAGCACTGGTATGAGCACCGGCACCTTGGTGGTGGAAACGTAGTATCAGAGGCCTGGGCGCGTGAAGGTCCTGCACAGTATCCCAGCTGGTCCCAGGACTGTGCTCTTCTGGACAAAGATCTTGGATCTCGTTCTTGGAATCTGTTGGGGCCACTCTCCCAGTTTGGGGGTCATTACCCCGGGTATTCCAATTACTACAGAGACCACAGTTACCCTCAACCTTCCACATCCTCTCTAGCTCTCATCTTAGCCCTTGGTATTTATCGAGCTTCTTGTGTTCCTTCTTCTGGATGTTGCCATCACTTGGTATTACTATATATATCACTACAACTTTCTTCCTCTGCTTGTCCACCACTACCTCTATTGTTCTCTGTATCATTGTAGGGTCTTTACCTACAATACAAAGTGCCTTGAGGCGACTGTTGTTGTGATTTGGCACTATACAAATAAAATTGAATTGAATTGAATTACTATGTCTGGTTGGTTAGCTATCACCAGCTCTGTCATTCTCAGCCACCCTTGGGGGCATATCCCATTTTGACATCAGGACTTCCAGGTCTTGTTCCTGTGCTGCCATGATTAGCACCTCTGTGTCTTCAGCCCAGCTTTATCCAGCCATTGGTAGGACTTTTTGATATCAGCGACGTCTTCTATCTGCTGGTGGTACATCCCGTGGAGGGGCATGATGGTTCCTATTCTTGCTTATTTTCTTTCTCAGGTTTCTGCTGCATGAGGTATTCATTAAGCACGTAATCATTTGTGGTCATCTTTCTGATGAATCTCTAGTTGCTTCTTGCTCGACGTTGGGTGTTGGAGAGTCCATAGGTCCTGCATCCTCTTCGTTTAACCCCTTTCATTGGGATTACATGTGTTGTTGCATTCCAACAGTTCCAGATTCTCATTTTGTGTCCACTTGTGCTATATTCTTGTTCCAGTATCCTACCTATCGTTACTATGCCCTGGTTCCTCAACACCTGACGCAAACCTTGCTAATCTGGGCAACATCTGAGCCAGTATAACTTCAGTAATATCACTCGCTCATATTCCGAGGTAGGCTTGGGTATCACGGGGGGTTTCTAGCCTGGGGATGCATGCCCTGGCTGGGATTCTGTAATGTTACCACATAAAGTTACCACTATACTATCCAGCTATATAACTTTATTGATCCCAGAGGGAAATGTATATGTCTGACATAGCTCATCTGCTATCTGTATGAATATTAAAAAGCCTGATGGCTGTGGGTACAAATGATTTTCTGTATGTCTCCATTGTAAAATGTAGGAGTCTTCCAGTACTGATGTTTTTTTGTACCATAAACACATTATGAGTGAAGTCTCCTGAAATTATAAAGAGTGCCACTGGATGTTTAGTCTGTATCCTAGTAACAGTTTCATGAAGAAATAATGGGTCAGAGAGCCATTTGAACTTTTAAGGATAGCGATTGCTTCCACTTTGGTAGGTTTTAACAGATGTCTGAAAGCACTAATGTGTCAAGTGAGATTATGCCCAAAGTTAAGTTGTGCACAGCAAGTGAAATTTGATAAACTGGGAATTTATATATTGCATGCAATGTCCTGATGTGTTCATGAACTTTTCTGTTTATTTCATATTGTTGCACAGAACAGTGCAAATTAAACTGAGTAGTTTGCAGTATTGTGGTACAATTTAAGGTGATTGGCTGGATAGGATTTGAGGAGCAGCCGTGATGGCTCCTGTAACATCTGCTTATATATTTTAGAATGAAATTGGCTAAATCAACAAAATGCAGAAATCTTTCAAACATTGTAAATGGAGTGGTTCTTATATAGTGCTTTTCTGTTCTTCTTGACCACTCAAAGTGCTTTATACAACATGTCTCATTCACCTATTCACACACACAGTCATATAAGCACTTTCTATGCCTAAGTGACTGACACAAAATGTATACACAGTACAGTTTGTATACACCGGTGCACCGTGTTGAAACCCCTTACACCAGCAGCTTATCCTACAGTAACGCACATGCAATATATGGATGGAGAAGAGTCAGAGCTTGTGGAGGAGCTTTGACAAGAATGTTCTCTTATTCACATTTCATCTGTGCACGCACAGAGGTGCAAAACAGAGAGCAACAGAGGAAAGAATGTGTGCTGAAATGGGGAGGACTTTACTTGGGCAAAGTTACTGTGTTTCCAACCAAAGCTGTGACCTACATTTGCAAATTAAAGACAACAACCAAGTCTACACTCCAGGCACAGACTCAGAAAGTAATAAAGTACAAGTGCAGAGTTCTTTTCCAAACCTGAAATTAAAGCAATACATAATTACATTTCAAAATTTAAACATATCCTTTTCCACTGCAGAGCACAGTGTAGGACCTTCAAAGCAGGGGGACTGGATCAGTGTCTAAGAGTTGTATAACTTTAGTATTCACATAGGGGTGGCTGTAGCTCAGGAGGTAGAGCAGGTCACCCACTGATTGGAAGCTCAGACACCAAGTTGCTCTCTGACACAAGCGAAGTATGAATGTGTGTGAATGTTAGATAATTAAAGCACTTTGCTTAGTTACATATGGAAGTGCTGGTGTGAATGGGGTAAATGTAAACGTGTTGTATAAACGCTTTGAGTGCTCAGTCAGAGTAGAAAAGCGCTATGTAAGAACTAGTCCATTTACGTGCATATATTTCATTAAAACAGTATGCAAAGCAAACGAGATCCAAAAAAAAATCCATGTTAATACTCACTACCATACAATATATGTGCAAAAGCCTTGCCTTATTTTTTTTTCTATTCCTAAACTGATGACTTTGGCTTAATTTGTGCATATTTTTTGACATTTTTTGACCATGAAATGTGCAATGACAAACTACTAGCTCTCGATAAGATCAAATACAATTAAATGAAAAGGGTTCAGTGTCGCATGACTTTCTCAGATGGTCAGTGTAGCAGCAGTGACATGGTATTACCAAACTGGTCCAGTCATGAGTTATTATGGTTAAAACAAAATTCTGTGTGCAGCTTCAGGTTTCTATACTTCTATTTGCTGCTGAATTATTTTACAATAGATTTCCAACAATGTTTAAGTGCATGAAAACATTCATCTTTCACTATGTTTTATGTGTAATATTTGTCTGTATTTAACAGTGTTCATTCACATCTGTACATGCATCTTCAGTGTGTACATTAATGCTGTGTATAGGGATCTGAAAATATCACATTATTGTCATGGCCTAAAGAATTCATGATAATCTTGCACAATAAGTTTAAATTTAAATGTAAGTACACAGGTTATGATTTTGATGTGAAAAAAACCCATCCCATATAATCAGTAATGAGTAGCAATGAAGCATAATAACATTAAAACATTCATGCAGTGCAAGTCTAAGCTCAGAGTTCATACAAGCACCGTAGCACTTTGATAGCTTCCCAACACACAATAACTCGTTTTCGTTTATCTGGGTGAGTCTGTGTGTGTGCTTATGTAACACCACTGCCCTGTTGTGCATGTTCATGAACAGCAGTGAGGTACAGTATGTGCCAGCTCATTACCTTTCTTGGCCCCCAAAGCTTGAATAGAGCTGCTCTCTGAAAACAGCAATAACATCTGTGGTGGTTGGAACAAAGCTACTTCAAGCTTTAGCTTTCTGTGACTCTGCTGTCAATGAAGAGTTTATGTGCAGGTGGCATATTTAATTAATCTAATTTATTTAATCTAAGACATCTTAGATCTAATCAAAGTTTAGACAAATTCATATCCAATTCAATTCAATTCAATTTAATTTATACAGCGCCAATTCACAACAAACAGTCGCCTCAAGGCGCTTTGTATTGTAAGGTAAAGACCCAACAATACTGCAGAGAAAAACCCAACAGTCAAAACGACCCCCTATGAGCAAGCACTTGGCGACGGTGGGAAGGAAAAACTCCCTTTTAACAGGAAGAAACCTCCAGCAGAACCAGGCTCAGGGAGGGGCAGTCATCTGCTGAGACCGGTTGGGGCTGAGGGGAGAGAGAGAGGACAGAAAAAACATGCTGTGGAAGAGACACAGAGAATGATTA
>VUQJ01028743.1:12847-24350 GCA_015108635.1 Andinoacara biseriatus | reverse complement strand
GTACCTCTGCTACAACCATATGTCGGCGTTCAGTTAGTGTGGCCGTTTGCCATCTGGGTTTTGTTCTTCCTAAACCTAGACCTCCCCTGCCACAGCAGTCTGTGGCTTCCACTTCTTGCCTGATGTCAAGGTAGGAGCCACGCCTCGTATCAGGTAGTCCCAGGATTCAGCAAGTGTTATCTGCAATCAAACTTTGGCACATTTGATTTCCTCCACCAAGCTTGTCATAGGCATACAAACCCACACTGCTCAGACATCTCGGTAGCCCAAGCCACTTCCTCAGTTGAGCATTCACCAGTCTCTCCAGCTGCATGGCGTGTGATAGTGTGACCTCATAGATTTATATAGTATATAGTTGCTCCAGCAGGTTCCTCCCAGTTGGGAATGCCTAGAAAACCTCCAGGGGGAGACGCCCAAGAGGCATCCTCAGATAGATAGATAGATAGGTACTTTATTGATCCTGAAAGGGAAATTATTATTAAACTGACAGGAATTTATAAAATGGTTTAATTTGGAGGTAATATGCATGTGCATCAGTAGCATAATGGTAATATGATAATGTTATTATCTCTGTAACGTCACTCGTGTACACATAGGGTGGCTGTGGTTCAGGTGGTGAGACTTGTAGTAAGAAAGCACTTCAAGTGCAATAATTAAGTAGAAAGGTGCTATATAGGACCCAGTCCGCTTATCATAGTGACCTCTCTGACCTCCTGAAACCCATGGTTAGTAAGAGAGTCCACTATTGTGAATTCTCTAACTAATAAATGAATAAAATAAGAGCACAATATTTAATTTTTTTTTTTTTTTTTTAAATCAATCTGTTTTTGAATCAGTATGTAGATTTCCTAATAGCATTTCCCAGTTAAAATGCTTCTGCTCTTTTGGGACCAGTTTGGACCGATTTCCGCCTCATGGCATGAAAGAAAACACCAACTCAGGCAGATGCAAACATCTGCAGAACGAACAGAATGACTTGTTTCAGTAGATCTCAACCATACATTAGTAAACTCTGGCATTGTCAGCCTATTGTTCTGCAGCACTAATCCAGGGCTCATCTATTGCTGCAGATTCATCCACTTTTTTCTAATTAGCATATTTGATTATGTGAAGGAATTCTCTTGACTTTGCTGGACTTCCTGAGAGCCTCTATTAATTTCCACCAATGAGGAATAGTCTGATTACAATTAAATGATAAATGGTTAAGTGTTGCATATGGAAATCAGTCTGTCTTGTTTAGATGCAAGTCTTTTTGTCTGTAATGAAGAGCTGCAGATTAGCATGAAAGGTCACAACCACACCGGGTCGAGGATTTGGCACTCGACACAGCATGGTGATTGCTGCTTTACATAAATCATGTAGTCCTTCAAACTGTGTTGAGACAAAACAATATTCTCCTCTAACTGATTTCCTCTGTAAACAAAGTTTTCTTCGCAATCGGAGATTCTGCATTGCAAGGATTTGTTAATCAGGCTTTAAATGTGTCAGTCTGACACTGTAATGCTAATTAGTCCTTTAAAAAAAACTACAGACACTCGAAAATTTCTTCTGGCAAAAAGCTGTGTTGTTTTTTTCATGAAGGTTTGTAGTTGAGTACAGGTGCAGGACAGTTAGGGTCTTCTTTCTTTTTTCTTTCTTTCTTTCTTTCTTTCTTTCTTTCTTTCTTTTGCCAAGGTAATGTAAACATGGATTCAAAAAAGCACATAATGAAGTCAGTCTATTGGAGTCCCCTGCACTCTTTTAAGCATGTAGGTATTCAACCAAAGGTCAATGGCATTTAATAAAACTGACACATTAGAGAAGCTCTATTTCCAGTTAGATGTCAATTAAAGAGACAATTTTTCTTTGACTCAAAAGAAAAGCACTTTACATTATGTGTAAAAGGGGCACAAATTCAAAAATACAAAAAAATTCTGAATTGACTTAAGTGTATTGAAATTATATAAAACGCTAATCATAATCATTTTAAACCACTGTGCTCGAAGGTCTTTGTTCTATTGCCTTTTTGAAGCTCAGTCTGGATTTACCTTACAAAAGGCCATAATTACACATAACACATGTACGCCAGAAACCAGCGAAACATAGATTTTGTCTTTTAGAAAGGGAGAATTTGGTTGCACAGAATTTCTCGAGCTCATTTGTTTGTGTGTGGTTCAGCCAGAGGTTGCAGTAATCCCCCAGCAGGCCCCAGACTCTGATCTTCCATTACGCATTGTATTGAACAGCCTTTAGGGAGGAAATACAGTGGCTTGTTCTTTACCCTCCAGACAGCCTTTTGTGCTTTCAGAATGTCTTTGTGGTTTATTGGGAAAGAGCACAATGCATAACTATCTTGCATTGTGTAAGAAATGTTCTCCATTGTTTCATTAATCGTCAGCCTGTAATCTGGTGTTCTTACGCACGACCAGCAAGTTACAAATGAGGGCAGCTTTAGGCAGTAGCAAAAGATAAACACGATGCCAAGATAGGAGCCTACAGGTGAAACAAAAAAAAAAAAAAAAGGAAAAAATATTCCTAAAGTAAAGCTTGAAGCATTGTCCTACCAACTGGGTACAGACAACAGAGGTATGTTTTCTTTGTCATTTCTCACAGGTGTTGTTTTCTATCATTATATTTATATATCAGTTTGTCAATCAGTTTTAGCTGTTTCCAGTCCCTGTGCAGCCACAGTGAAAGCCTGGTTCATAATGGATTTGGTAGACTCAAGATCTTGTCCCTGGTTTTTGCAGTTGATGTGGTTCTGTTGGCGGTGACCACCAGCTTGCACTGGGTGGCTTGCAGATAAGCGTGAAGCAGCTAGGATGAGAGCTCGTTCCTTCTCTGAGGTCATGATTCACAGCTGGAAAAGGGCAGAGTGCCCCCTTTGGATCCGTAAAGAGTTGCTACCCCAAGTGGAGGGGTTTAAGTATCTCAGGGTTTTGTTCGTGAGTGAGGTGAGAGTGGAGGAGGAGACTGAGAAACAGATTGGTACAGATGGTCTGTTGTGGTGATGAGAGAGTTGAGCATGAAAACAAAACTGCCATTTTACAGAAATATCTACTTTCCTACTCATTCATGGTCACGAACTGTGGGTAGTGACTGAAAGAATGAGACTGTGCATACAAGCAGCAGAAATTAGTTTCCTCCAAAGGGAGGAATTCCTTAAAGATGGTCATTAAGCAAATACTGAAGTTTTATCTTGATTATAAATCTTTGTTTTACCAAATACATTGAGCTACTATGTTTACAATACGGTATATGCATTTTTTAAATAAATGGTAGGGTGTGATTATGTCTGTGCAAATATGAGAAGATATTTTTGTAAACACTAAGATATGGGTGACAAACTGCCCACTCCTTACTCTGTGCAAAAGATGCACAGCCTACTGTCATTGTAGGACAATATAATCATGTTTGTGTTTTTCCTGTATTTCCTTGTGAGGTTTTCCAAAGGGATTCATTCCTTTAGGTTTACTGGCTGCACAAAACACTGACATAAAAATCTAATGGTGCCTTTTACTAATTAGTAACTGCACATAATGTCCTGGACTCAGCTAAATTGGTACAATAAATCACAAAAAATTTACTCTAGATGTTTCCACAGAGTACTGTGAGAAAGTCTTGAGCCACCCGTCAGTTGTCACTTAAAGGGTTATAATTCTCAAGGCTTTCTGGAGGTCTTTCAAAGTTTTTCTTTTGGCATTTCCTGCTTTTTCACTCATTTTCAGTCCAGTCGTCTGACCATTTTCAAAGGAATGCTTAATTGTTTGTTAAACCACTTAACACATCAAAAACCTGACACAGGACCTGAGAGACGTATTTGGCCCTTCAGTTTATCCATCTACTGTCTGTCAATGTCTGATCAGAAATGGTCTCAGAGGAAGGCTTTCTGTCAAGAAGCTACTCTTAAGGAAGGGAAACAGCGAGGAAAGGCTGAGGTATTCCAAATTACACAGAGCTGGGCTGAAAATCAGTGGCAACGAGTCTGATGGAGTGATGGATCGACTGTAAATTTAAAGTTTTTGGTTCAAGTAGCCAATCTGTATGGAGGATGTCAGGACGGAGAAACAGCAGTGAGCATCTACAGCCACCTGTAAAACACGGTGGAGGCTCTGTCATGCTTCGGGGCAAGGACTGACCTCCCCAGAGCCCAGACCTCAGCATTATTGAAGAAGTGTGGGATCAAAAAACAAAGCACAGCCAAAATCCAAAGAAGACTTTTGAATATCTTCCAAGAAGCCTGGAGAACTATTTCTGAAGACTACCTAAAAAAATGACAAAAAAAGCTGCCTAAGAGAGCTAAAGCTGTGCTGAAGAATAAAGGTGGTCACACCAAATATTGACTTTCAAGCTCGTTAGAACTACACAAAGTCTGTTTTTGCCTCATACTCTGTTTTTCCATGTACCTTTGCATATGTTTCAATAAATTGTTGCACCTATTTCAAATTTTCCTACCAAAGTATAAGGAAATGAGGGGTGGCTTGGGACTTTTGCACAGTACTAAAAAATCCTGGGTGTCATTTTGTGTCTCTCAAATAATTGTATATTTGCAAGTGACAAATCCTTTTGTAGGCTTTTCACTGCTCATTTTGTGCTTTTCACATGCTATTTCACGCCACGCAGTCTTGATGAATGACACACTAAACCTGACCTTCAATTTAACGCTAAACATGTAACCGGTCTTTTTTAACAGCATGAAAAAAGCTTAAATTGATTACTGACATGACATAGGACATATGCCTGCATGCTTTTTATGCTCAATCCCATGAGGTGTTGAGACATCCTTTATCCTGCCACTCAGTTATAAATCAGCTTCCCATTTTCCTTTTTTTAGGCAGTCCCTTGCTGTGTTCTTTTCTGGTCCAACGTGTTTTTGTTTTTTTTGCAGATATGAAACACTGCACATAATTTTATGGAAAGAAAATGCTCTAAAATATCTTGTTGGGATCTCTAAATTGCAATTTTATGACTGTCAAATTTGCAGACACGGAAACAGGTTCACTGGCCTTTACATAGGTTTTGTTGTAGATAGGATAAGATAGAAAGAAAATATTGTTATCTCATCACCTTTAGTAAAAATCTAGAAACTAAAAGCAAGTGATGGTGACTGAGATTAAGCTCGTGCGTGACATTTTACAAACATTAAGCATGCATTAAGTGCAAAACTAAAGGCAGTTATGTAGAACAAGCTCATTTGGGCATAAAAAATGAGACATTCTGTGCATCCACAAAATCTCGTCTAATTCTTACAGCGCTTTCTGGAACGCATTCAGACTAAGGAGGAGGTTATGTTTAAAAACTGAATACTGTTATTGTGCCAGCTGTGGGCGGAGGAGAACGACATTATCTGGCTTGTGCCTTGTGCCATAAAATGCATTCAATTACTGTGAATGTACTTTAGTCTGCAGCATAATATTTAATTTAAAGAGATCAGGACCATAAAAAATTATGTTTCAGGATGAATCACGGTTTTACAGTTGGTCAGTAGCTCTTTCTTTCTTTTACACACACACGCGCGCATGCACACACACACGCAAAGATGTAAAACTGCTATTTTATCAGTATAAATTTACTCAACTGAAGTGGAGAGTAAAAAAGAAACATCGCCCAAATGTATAAATGCACCCACTAGACATGGTACTAAAACTGAAAGAAAAAAGTTCAATAAAGAACATATTTTTTCTTACATCTGACTGTTACTCCTTTACAAGTGAATCTCTCCAATTTATCTCTGGTATTCCCAATCACTCCCACTCTTCCAGGCTGTCAATATCTTTACATGCACAAATTCTGGCATCAGCACATCTGACCTTAGCTCTTCTCTCCTGTCAGCCAGCTGACATGCTACTGCAGTTCAGCACCACCATTACCTCCAGCAGATTCATTTCAGACATTCCATCTTTCTCTTACAGGCTTCGTGTCACCAACACCAGAGTGTTGTTTCAAGGTTTATTCCGCCTGGTTTCATGAGCCCGTACTTTAGTTTCTGAACTCCAGTGTTTCTTGCAATGCTATGAAGGATGGGCCTCCAGGACACACATTTGTATTATGCATCCCGTCAGCTTAATGCTATGCTGTTCAGCAAGATCTGGTGTAGATAATACATAAAAGGCATAAATCATCCAATGAAACCTTCATAGGTCTGTGCAACTCCTGAACTTGTTTTCGATTATTTGAGGACTATTTTTGTACATTCATTTCAGGGTTACTAATAAAAACTGACAGAGACGTATCAGCAAAAACGCATCAACAACTTGCCAAGCAGTAGTGAAGTTTCACTACTGCTTGGTGACTGGTTGGAGAGTGTTTGCAGACGAGTCCGTGTCTGCCATGCAAACTATGGGCAATCTGCAAGCAAACAAAGAATGAATTTTTTGGTGCAGCAACCTTTTGAAACCAATTTTACCCAGCAACTACTAGCAGCTGCTTTCCAACTGTTTGAGGAATACACATTTTTCCCTAGCAACTGGTGGTTGTCAGGGGGTTGCTGACCAGTCCTTATACCTGTGTGACTGAGGCCTTACCTTAGTCCACCAGAGACCATTTGTTCTACTTGTTTTATTGCAAATCTTACCAATTTTTGTTTGATTTTTGAATTGTTTTGATTGTTTATAAACAGAATTAATAAAAAATACCAATTATCAATTATCATTACAAAATTCCTGCTTCCTAGCAATGGAAAATGAGTGGTGGTCACCAGCAGGGTGCACACATTAGCTGTAATCTGTGCATTTCAGTTGGGACAGCATTCTGTTGAGCTCACTGTCTCTGTTTAAACATTATGATGTGATTTATTGCATAAATGTAGGCGTCCAGTTTTCCAAATTTTTATTATATTATAGTCATTCCCAAATAGTTGTGTGGGTTTACATTACATCTGCAGCCGCCTTCAGGGAATCATTTGTAAATCAAAGCTTTTTAGAAAGTATCCCACGCAGTAGTGGAGGCTTAGTTTTAAAAATATGTTATTGATTTCCCAAAGCTGATAGTGCATTACACAAGCTGCCCTCAGTCTGGAGGATCATTTGAGATTTTGGGAATAAGAGCAAGTTTGGAGATTAAACTTCTATTTGGGTTTCAAAAGAAAAATGTGATTCCTCTCTCGCTCTCACACACACACACACACACACACACTGGCAGAAATGTTATTTATTATTACTTAGAGGTGAAGCTGTGTTGTCTGAAGTAAAGGCATTTTCCATAACTTTTTGAAATATAATGGAACAGCAGTCCATCACCTGATCAAAAACCCCAAAATAACATTTAATGTCAGGCAGCAATCATCACACTCTTTTGTTCACCTGAGCAGCAATCTCAAAATGGAAGTGTCAAATTACAAAGCAACAAGAATCAAGGCTACAACTGTTACTTGAAAGTATGTTTCTACCATTAGAATGCTGAACCGTCCTGTTCAGCATTCTTTTAGAGTTTCTCGGTGTATCCCTGTGTATAGACAAGAGTTTTTCCAACTGGGAATATTAGAAAACTGCACCGTGTGCACAATTAAAAAAAAGAATATTTTTGCTGCATTTGAATTAGTTTAATCAGTTCATTCATTCATTAAAATCTGGCCCGCAGAGGTGGATTGTTACAGAAGTGTGTCCAATCAAATGACCTCAAATAAAGAAAAGTTGTGTATTATTTGGACACAGGTGACTCAGTTTCTCTTCCTCATCACAGTGATTAAATTAACCTCTAAAAATGAATCTCTGTTAAACAGAATACATAATAATTCAAGTCAGTTCAATTTTATTTGTATAGCACCTCAAGGTTTTTGTAAGGTATTGTATTTTGTAAGGTATTGTAAGGTAAAGACCATACAATAACCAGAGAGAAAACCCAACAATCCAAACAACCCCCTATCAGCAAACACTTGGCGACAGTGGGAAGGAAAAACTCCCTTTTAACAGAAAGAAACCTCCAGCACCAGGCTCGGGGAGGGGCAGTCATCTGCTGTAATCGGTTGGGGGTGAGGGGAGGGAGACTGAATTTGGAAGTTCTTTCCATGAAAATGGTTTAGATGTACCTTTATACCTTTGCATACTTCAAATTGGTCACCTTTACTCTGCTCAAGTACTGCAAAGCTACTCATTGGTACACACTGAGAAGTTGTAATATTGGAGTAATTCAGCCATTTTTTTTTTTTAGTTGTGCAAGTTTTCTTTCTCCTTCTTTCAGGTACTTTTGAAGGTTGTTTCTCTTTTTTTCTCTCCTTTCCCTGCTTTCTTTATTCCCTAATTAAGTTTACCTGTGTTATTACTCTTCTCCCTGGAGTGTTGATAGTCTCGGTTGTGCTCAGCCCTAAAAACACTCAGAGCAACAATGACACCCAGTTATATTACCCAAGAGAACCTGCTGTGTGTGGCAGTATTGCACATACATTACTGTCTGTACAGTGGCATTTATATACACATTGCTGCTGACTGTGTTATACTTCTGACACACCCAGCAAATGAGACCTCAAAACCTGTTGCCCAGTGTTTCCCACCATTCCAAATTTATAGGCCTAAATAGCCTTTTCCTGAGTCTTTGTCCTTCTATCAAATCTTCTTCTTCATGTTCCCACATGCTCCCTCCTGTCTCATGCTGGTTTCCTTTGTTTGGTTCCTTTTTGTGCCCCGTTTTGGACTTTGTTATTTTCCAGTTTCAGCCTGCGACTAATCGCAGCGTTTTTTTTTGTTATTCAAGTACGCTTTTGAATAAAGTTCCTTATTTTCTTTGATCTCGTCTGTCTCTTGTGGTGTGAGCAGCTCTGAGGACTTCAAGCGGGAAACATGCCTGACTGATTTTGTCTCACTGGAACACAGCAGTTCCAAGACTGAAATGCTCAAGTGCGATTTTCTCTGCATATTTTGTTCGTGACATGTCTTCTGCCACACACAAAAACACCATATGGACATGTTAGCAAGGTTAAGAACCTGATATTCATTGGCGAGAGCACAGCATAGTATATGGTTTTGTGGTGACAGATGGTGGTAGGTGGGGGGTCCACAGCTAATTTTTGCTGAGCTTTGTTAAGTCTTGAGGTGCAGTGAAGCATATACAGTATGTTCTTTTTTCTCAAGCACGCAGTGTGAACAAGCTTCAAGTTGTACTGTCATAGAATTTGGAATGTGGGAAACATTAGCATTTAAAGTCATTCTGGATCTCCAGTTGTCCCGAACTGAATGCCTGTAGAGACTAGGAGGAAACTGGGACACAAGGCCAACATGGAGAATATGTGATCTCTACACGAAAGCATCGTGGTGGCAAGCGATAGTCCTTCCTAATATGAGGTGACAGTACAACCACTTAGCTTCTGTCATGCCCAAACAGATCTGGGTTACACGGTCCGATGTCTCCCACTTTATCCTCCGTGGACTCATTCATAATTCTTTGAATATCTGAATTAGACTGATGATATATTCTTACCGTTGTTTTTGACACACTGATTATTTTGTAGTTCAAGATATTAATATCATAGAAATATGTCATTTCAAACCTCAGAAAGGAGAAAATATGATTGTTTATTTCTCTGTGTTGCTTGTTATGAACATACTGTCCAAATTAAAAGATGAAAAAACAGGACTTATCATTTTTATAGTATTTATACAGTATACAGAATGTAATATACAGCATTTCACATACTGTATATTCTGCATACCAATAAATTTAAGTTGGGCAATTTTCCAAAAGGCTAAGCCATCTTGAAAAGTTTGATACTCATGCTATAATGTTCAGAAGTATTAATAAAGCAAAAGAAGAGGCAGGCAGAACAGACTCCAGGCGAGCTGCTTCAGAATGAAAGGAAATGATGCTGAGAGAGAGAGAAGAAAGAGGATGTGATAAAAATAAGAGGGGGTAGAAAGAAAGAGTACTGTAGCAGTAGGCGATCCTGACAAGTAAAAATCCTGCCTGATCACAAGAGTTGCGCTCAGATCAGATGCTGAAGTCAGCGCATTTGAAGCTGCAGACCTCACCATGGGAATACATTTAACCAAACCAAGGGAAGATGGAGGAAAACAGAGAAAAAGCGAGAGAGAAAACACAGAGAGATATGAAGATTTAGCTATAAAGAACAGAAGAAAAAAAATTTTTTCGTTGCCTGCTGGTTCCTGATCTACTTTAAAAATGAAGAAAACTTGATGAAACTCAGGATTTACTAAAAGATGAACAAGAATGATTAAAAACAAAAAAGGCAAAAGGGAGAGACCTCAGCTTACAAGTAATATTCAACTAGCACTGTGGTAATGCCGTTTACATGGGAGAGTCTGAAGCTCTCAGCCAGAGGCTTACATTTTTTTTAGATCACAAGCATACATAAATATATGCTAATCTACTACATTTACACAACATATTAGTATAGAGTACTACACATATAGACTTTATGTAAGAGCTAGTAGTGTTTTGGCCACAATCATGCTTGTCAGAATTAAGCACACTGGGAAAAGCAGGTTATCAACTAGGGATGTAACATCATAGAAATCCAGTTCAGTATTTCCAAAGTAAAAAAAAAAAAGCAAACATCTGGTGCATTACAAGATTCATTCATGACAATTTTTACAGTTTTGTTTTGAAGTTATTTGGAAAATGACTGAGGTCCAAACCTCAGTTACGTCAGAGCTGGTTATGGGCAAGACTCTAGACACTGCTAAAAAACTATACAGTTACTCTAAAAATAATCAATTTTATATGTTGAATACTTTACTTTTACTTCTTTAACTTATTTTTTGCTAAATATAATGTTGAGTGCAAGACCCTTGTTTGCAATAAACCGTGTTACACAGTTATTACTAGATTTACCTACATAAAGGCCCTAATAATTTTTCCACATCTGGTATATTATGACATTTGGATGCTGAAATAGATTTGTTTTTGTTTTATTTGATGCAAGTTGCCAGAAAGTATGGACAATTTAAGGACTTATGCTAATCCTGCATGCAAATTTTATTTATCTTTCTATTCTAGTATTGTGACATCCAGTGTGGGCAGCAAAGTAAGAATTTCATTGTATAGGGAAACAATGTTTCTACACTGTGCACATGACAATAAAAGCTTTGAATCTTTGAATCCTGTAATGTTGGCAGCAAAGCACAGCTAGAGCACATCTGGGAAGACAGACATTGAGCAAGATGAGGAATTCATGCCATTAAGGATCAGATGATTTAATGTTAAATGTTCATCAGACTGAACTGAGGTGCTTGTTTTATAATAAATGTTTACATCTTAGGGTTAAAATGTGCAAAGTTAAATATATAGAAATTCTTTTTTTTAACTAGGAATTCCTTCCTTTGAACCACAAAAGTGACTTTGCCTTTGGTATCCACATTTGTCTTTATTTGTGTAATTTTATGATTTTTTTTTTTTGTTTTGTTTTTATTTCGTGAGAATGATTCTTATCAATTTGTGAATCATACTGAGCAGGTGTGTGGTTGATTTTCATCAACAACTGGTGAGTATGTCTTGTGGTTTAATCGATGAAGTACATATTAGATTACATTCAAGCTGTGTTTTTTTTTTTTTTATTTTATTTTTTTTCTTCAGC
>VUQJ01028738.1:0-12629 GCA_015108635.1 Andinoacara biseriatus | reverse complement strand
AGATTCATTTTCAAATTAGTTTCAGTTTTTACACTGGCGTGTCATTTTTGTGTTGACTCATATCACTGCAAGCATCATCGTTATGAAGACTCTGCTGAATGTAATCCTGTGGTGGAAATACACAAACGTTCCTTCCTTCCACCTCGACTTGTTTCCCCTGTGGAGGAGGTAACAGACAGATGTTATGTTTCTGAGGTGCAGGAAGGAGACAATTTAAGACAAGTCCTTTTACCATCCGTGACACAGAGGGAGGTGATGACCACGAGCAGAGGGGTGCGGAAAGTGATGGAGTGTAAGGAAGAGAAGTGAGGGAGTGTTTAAGAGGAAAGAAGGGATTCAAGGTGGCAAGGAAGAGTAGGAGTGACTGAAAGGAGCAGATTGTCACATATGGGTTTGACAGGGATGTATTAATAGACTGAGGTGTTAGAATAGAGGTTTGTGCATTCGGGCTGCATAAAAAAACTATTATTATAAAATGAGAAACTGTAAAAATAGAAACTGATGTAATATAATTCAACATATTACATGACTATGATTTTAAAAGTAGTAAAAGGGTTAAAGATGTTGGAATATGTCTACCTGAGGTTTAGATGTTACCAGTTATTTGAATGCAGGATATTAGAAATGATATGCTGGATACTATTACTGTAGCAATAGTGTTACGATGAAAGGTAATTACTGAAGTTTAATCAGTCTTTTAATATAAGCTTGTGTTACGGTTAAGCTTCTGATATAAATGTATTTCCTGCCTGATCCTCACTCATCTTTCCTGTTGCCCTCCTTCTCTCTTCTTTTCCATTTGGTCTTGCCTTTTCAGTCTTGATGTATCTCCCTTTTCTTCACTCCTCTTTTCCCGTCCTTGTCTCCCTTTCTGTCATCTACAGCTTCTCCCCGTCTTCTCCATAATCTTCCTTCTCCTCTTCTCTCTTCTCCCCCTCCTTTTTTTCCTCATGCTCTGATCTGAGGACATTTTTGCAGCTATAGTAGAGTGTAAGCGTGCTCTTATAAAGGCATTGCTTGATTATTGTCTTCTTATGGAACCTTTCGAGGCTTTATAAAGATTCAAAGTAAAGAATAACCTGCAGGTACTTTTTCAGTTGTCATTGTAATTTTTTTTTTAAATTGCTTACTACATTGTTGCTAGTTTGTCAGTGACAGTTGTCGAGCTGTTTACAGACATCAGGAGGCTAAAAGCTGCATTACATAAGACTTTATACAAAAGCACATCTGGCTTTTTTAAATTAAAAAGGAAGGCTGAGCAGCAGAGAAACAGGTCCCAGAAATTCAGCTTATTTGAAATTCTAGCATTGGATGTGATTGCCAGCAGGAAATGGTCCTGCACAGGAACTGACAACGCTAAATTTAAACTCGGGAGACAAAAATGTCCCCACAGCGGGAGCAAGTGCAGCCTTCGTAGGGAGGAAATGCCTTTTAGACCCAAGTGTGCACAGGTATTCTGATGCTGTCTCTGTCTGTCATTCCTTCGCATTTGTTTTAAGCAGTGCCGTGCAGTCAGGGGAGGCAGGTGAGGCAGTGCCTCACGTGTCATCATGACAAGTAAAATACTAATACAATACAACAACTAATACATTTGACCACTTGACTGTTCTATAAAAGTGTTTTATAAAACTGTTTTCTGAATTACTGCAACACTTTAATGGACAAAATCGTGGAATTTACACATTACCTGTTCAAATACACAGAAGAAATGTGGGGCGAGGCAGTGCAGCGCTGTGCCTCACCTCTGGTGGCGCTGTTTTACATACAATAAATGAAGCAGGTGGTTGGTGCATGCCCGTTGCTGTCTCTCTTTTTATCGCCAATATACATGTTTGATGTCACATGTTCCACAGTCTGTCTAATATACTGAGTGTGTGACATGTTTGTTCTTTGTGATCGGTCATAAATGCACGGTGAAAATACACAGGGTGAGGCAGAAAGTACCGTGCCGCACTGATAGGGGGCAGTGCTGCAGCAGTGCTGAAGCAGGTGTACATTGCTGTGTTTTGTTTTTCTTGCCATTCTTGTTGAACAGTATGGGGTTGATTAAAGCGTAATTAATCATTAGCATAATTAAAATTGAAATATAATCCTCTATTTTGGGTTCATATATGTGAAGATCCGACTCCAGACGAGTCAGTGCCTCACCCGTCACAAACCTCACCGCACGTCACTGGTTTGGTGATCACAGCCTGTTTAGATTAATGTACATGAACATACAATCTGCTCTTTACTGTCCACTTATATAAAATCTGGATGAGTGCACAAAATTCCCTCTGCCTACTCTCAAACCTCCCATAATTTCATACTGATGCGTAAAGATATGCAGTCACAAAATTCCAATAAAGTGAGCTGCTTTTCAGATGAAGCGATATTTTGTAATTTTGTGTCTTCATTTACATCTTTCTTTTAGATCTAAAACAACTTGACTCACTGAGTGCGAGGTTAAATTAGTTTTACAGTGTTAGGGTGCTAATTGAGATTAAATTGTGTTAATATTTTTTTCAGCACCTGTCTTGGTTTCCTCTCTCTGCGTACCGCCTAATGTTTCCTCCCATCTTTTGTTTTCTTCACAGGGCAGAAAAGAAGGAGAGGTCGAGGCTAAAGATAGTCAGAGTGACCAGGTCTCAGGACAGATCGGTGAGTATCAATGTTCTTCATAAATCATTAAAAGCATTTCTCATAAAGGAATGAATCACAACTCATGTTATAGTGCAGTATCCTAGTAAGCTAAAAGTACTCATGAATATAAGTACTTTATTACAGCAGCAATCAGACTTTATCCTCATGAAAATTACACAAAAATCAGGATGAACAGAAATGTTCTCTCTCCTGATGTTCTCTCTTTGATTCATGGAAACACTAAATCACCTGCTGAGGGGAAACACACTGACCGGCTTTGCAGTGCTCACTTTAATCCAGGGTGTTCTTTGTACCAGTAAAATGTCAAAAGAAATAGCGAGTAAAGCTGAGCGCTTTACTCAGTTGCCAAAAATGACAATATCTATTTTAACTCCTACTTAGTTTTTTTTTTTCTCACTTTGAATTTTGGTGGGTTAAGACCTGCTGGTCTGAAGAAACAGAACAGTTTAGCTGGTTGGTTTCTGCAGTTTTCAGACAGTTTGTAAATTAGGTTGCCAACTGATGAGTCAAGCAAATTAGACGCCAAAAGGGACGTTTGTTTAAAATGAATAACTGAAGCTGATCATCGAGAAGACACAATCTCAGGACAAGTAGACCACACTTGTGTTGAATATTTTATGCATAGAGAAGAGCGTGCTCTGTAAACCAACATTTGGAGTATGAAGAGCAACTTTATTATGCTATTATAAGGTAATTGGTGCTGTGCAACAATAAAGTTGCAGTACACGTCTACAAGCAACTTTGTTTTTTAACTAGAGGCAGCTTAAAGAGAGCAGCACAACAGCGTCTGTTATTTCGTCCTGTCAGCAGACATTTGTTTTTAAACTCAAGAGACAGCACCATCTAGTGGACATAACAATCATTTTTTCCATTGGTAGCAGAGAAAGAAGCAACATGATGTCATTATAGTATGACAAGATCCACAGAGCAATGTTAAACCTGACATTTTAAGCTAAAACCACGATTTTATCCTTATACTAAATGAGGTATTGTTGTTCCTGAACTTTTCCCAAACTTAATAGGGGCTTTTGTTGCTCATTTCCAGCTGAATATGTTTTATTCTGGGGTTAAAGTAGATTTTCAAAAGCCAAAAATAAGTATTTGTCTCATATTGGCCCATTATCTAGCACCATATTTCATCCTGTCTGAAACAGGTCTACCGTTTTTAACTATCCCTCCTCCTGTCCCAACGCCCACCTGTCTTCTGATTGGCTGCCCCTTGTCTGGCTTCTGCCATTCTTCTAGCCTCTGCCTCAACCAGAGCTGTAACCAAAGATGATTTTAGAAAATTTTTAAAATGATTTTTAAAATGATTTAAAAATGCTAGAGTAAATCTGGCATTACCTTAATAAAATTTTGGTTTTTAATTAGTCCTAGAATATAAGAAACCCTTCTCAATGATACCTTTAATTTGCATTTACAGTTCATTCAGTATAACAATGAGTCAAAAAAATTCAGGGACTGACCTGGCTACATTTCCCTTGTTACTGACAGCCACACCAGCTGTTACTAGATAACAACTGGCAGGGTTAACGCTTAAATTAAAAGTAGAATTACAGAGAGATTTGCAGATTTTAATGTCGATATTTGGGACGTGGAAAGTTCCAGTCTAAGTTCACGGGTGAGAGGCAACAACGTGACTTTATTCACACTTCACACAGCGTGATGATGAGCGCTGACACACAGGTTTAACACAAGCTATTGATATCACTGTGTTGTCAGCTCACTCTCTCGCTCTCCCTCTGTTTTCTTCACACTGTTTGAATCAGCAACACTGCGACCAGCAGCTCTGCGTGGTGAAGAGATGATAATTAAAAATTACAGCACACACACACAGACACAGACACACGGTGTATACCCTGATGCACTGAGACTGCAATTTGTCTAGCTCACTCAAACTGTGTTAGGCTATAATAATAGTCAAGATACTCTTGGAATCATTTTCAATATGATAATTAATTCTTTCTTTACCTCTCTCTCTCTCTCTCTCTTTCTGTTTTTGTAGGATCAGGATGATAAAGGTAGGTACTCTCGCCATCAGCGGCACCTGCTGGTCAGCACATGTAACTCTGCCTCCTCTCAAACCTGACTGGCACTAAACTGTGTTGATATTGACGGTCACAGTCAGAGAAGAAGGAATAGGATGCAGTGAAATGGAGAGTTCTGTTCAAGCAGTTCACAGCTAACATGTAAAGTCTGGAGGAACCAGACCACCAAGTGAAAAGGTTACTGTTATTTCCAAAAGCTGCAGCATTGATAATTTACTTAGGTTGTGTCCAGTCTATAAATAAGCATAGACAGGCTTCCATAGAAGAAGTGCAAGAAAGCATTAGTCTGCCTAAAATATGCATGGCAATCTCTTGAATTTTTTATCAAACTTAATTGCCCATTAAATTGCTCAAACTCTGAACTTTTTTAGCTTCAGCATGACTAAGCTGTGAAATAACACCAAACTATACAGTAAATGACTTGGTGACTCTGTAATACTCACAACAGAGTTATCATTGGGTCTTCCTTTGTTACTTCCATGCTTCTGTATAAAACACAAAATACAATAAAATCAAAGCATATAATGTTAAGAAAAAATACATTTATTTACACAACTTTCCAAAGGAAAGGCACAGATGTACTGGAGCAGTGTACTAGCATGTGTTTAATTTGTAGGTATAGAAAGAAATGAATTCATACTGAGAGCCTGTCAACATGCAAGAGTGGTCTTACAATGGCCTAATTTAATCTGGGAAAGTGGCAATGCATTGTTATTCTAAACCTTAAAAATAGTTGTTTATTATATAAGAAAAATGTTTGTTTTTTGATGAATGTTGTACTTTTACTTATATAATAAGTATTAAATCTTAAAAGAAGTGGCCACTGTTGGAAACTATATATGTTAGGTGCTGTTGCCCCTCCGTGTAGCTTGTGATTGGGATATTACGTTGCCTGGATGGATGGAATTATGTTTGGAAATGTGAAACTGTGTCAGTGAATGCAAGCTTGTATGTGTGTATATGTGTTTATATGTGTGTGTTGTATGTGTGTGCTGACTCTGACCTGTCTTGTCCTTCCAGAGCTGGTAACCTCTGGCACCAGCGATAGTGAGAGTAGTTCCTGTAAGTCTAGACCCTCCTCTGTCCTCTCTCTCTCTCTGTCTGTCTTTTTTTTTCTCTTTCTCTTTCTGCCGGTTCTCACTCTTCTTCTTTACTCTCTATTCTTTCAAACCTCGGCTCCCAGTCCAGCAGCTTCTTGATGGAGCTGCTGGACTGAGCTGCTGAGGGGTTTTCTCTGTGTGTGCTTGTGGGCGTGTCATGTATACATGCACATGTGCATTTTGGTTTTACGTGCATGTGGGTGTTTGTGTACGAGTTACCTTTCTCTGCTTCTGCAGCCTGCTTTTCCAGAGCTGTTGAAGAAGTCTTTTCCAAAAGTAGAAATGGGTAAGAGTGTGAAATGTTGCCAGTTATCGGTCCTCTTAATGTGTTCTTCATTTGTGTTTGGTTAAACAGCTGGTCAGGAGGAGATCCTGCTTACTTACCAACCTGTCATGCAGCATGAAGGTGAGTGCCTAACTCTTCCTCCTCAGTTTATTATAGTTTTTCAGGTGTGTTAATATTTGGAAAAGACTCAGATTATCTACGTGCTTCTCCGCTTAAAACTGTGTTTTGGTCTTTGTTAGTTTTCCGTGGGAAGAATTTGTCAGTTTGAAGGGCAAATTGTTTTCTTTAGTGTTTACCAACAAATAGGAAGCAAATCCTGGTCCAAACCTGTAAAACTTAAAACCCTTTCAATAAGCGGAGGCATGGATGGAGCTTTAAGAATCAACTTATCTTATACAATGTATCATTTAAGCAGAGTATTTTCTAACGTCTTTAAACATGGCGGGGGGGTCATTAATTGAATTTTTAAAAATGTAATATTGTAGAAAAGACAGTGGAACAGTTTGCAGTTTGTTTCAGTGCCACTGAAGCAGCAGTAGGGCAGTCGTTACAAACTTCTTAGCTGTATTAAATAAATCACCTGGAGCAAACAAGCAGCAAAAGAGAGAAAAGTTTTAGGGTGCTCTCGATGGTTTCATGGTTTCCCATATTTTCCTAACCCTAAGCCTAACCCAAGTTCAGTGAAGTGACAGAAGGTAAAACGTGCTGATTTCAGACTCTGAGGAACAGAGTGAACGACTGTTATACATTTTTCTGACTGTGAATCATTCAAAGATAATCTATGTGATTGGATTGTTCATGTTAGTTCAAGCTGTCGTAACTTTCTCTTTATGTGGTTGTCTGTGTGGTTCTGTTTGTCGATTCTCAGTGAATTACACACGGCCCGTCATCATACTTGGACCAATGAAAGATCGGGTTAATGATGACCTCATCTCCGAGTTCCCTGAAAAATTTGGCTCCTGCGTCCCTCGTGAGTGTCTTTAGTTCATTATAAATCCCAGTAACAATCTGTTACTGTTACTGGAACCTTGCAAGCTTTATGACCTTCAGGAATAATATGAAAACTCTCAAGTCATGCTTATGATGCTAACGTAGCTAGGAAAAAATAGTTTTTTATACACTTTTAATAGACTTTTCATGACCTCGGTGAAGGTTGCTGTTTGTCTAATTTTGTTTAGGTTAGAAAAAAACTCTCAGACATTTTTATGGGACTTTTAGCATTTTAAATTAGTCCCAAACTGTCTGAAGGGATTTCCTGCCCAGCAGGCAGATTTCAAATTGATTCTGGGTCCTGCAGGAAATTAGGAATTCAGTCTACTTGTCATCGTATCTCCTGTTGTTCTTCTGCAGTTTATTCTCGATGTTTCAGGCTAAGGTGTACCCTAAGATGCTCATGACCAGGACACTATACACTTACAACATTTTATTTCTTTACCTGAGTCTGTATAATTTCTGACCTTTAGACACAACGCGTCCTCGGAGAGACTACGAGGTGGATGGCAGAGATTACCACTTCATGTCCTCCAGAGAACTCATGGAGCGAGAGATTCAGGAACACAAGTTCATTGAGGCTGGACAGTATAACAACCACCTGTATGGAACCAGCATACAGTCTGTCAAAGAGGTCGCTGACAAGGTGAGACAAACACACAATCAATGGAGAAAAAAAAAGGATTTGGGAAGAAAGGCTTTCTGACTGCATGTCTCCTACAGGGCAAACACTGCATACTGGATGTATCAGGGAACGCGATAAAGCGTCTCCAGATGGCAGGTCTCCATCCCATCGCTATCCTCATTAGACCACTCAGTGTCGACAATATTTTGTAAGTGACATATATGTTAACATCACTACTATAGCATAGCTGTTCAAAGACACCTTTTATCTGAACACCTCTCTTACATGTAAACCTTAAAGTCTGTGATTGATCCTGGAAGCCTCCATTTAGTGGCCACTGTTGTTATTACAGCCAGAAAGTTTCAGGTTCAGCTGACAAAAACTAAAGATGATAAAAAAAATTAAGAAAGCCTCTTGTCTACTGATGAGGACCAGCTAAATGACCAGTACGTGGCTCCAAAGTGTTCCAGAATACCATTCATAGGTTATACATGACAAATATTAATTCTGAACATTTCTGCTTTTATGTCATACTGACAAAAGACCTCTCATGGAGATACTTTTTTCTTTTTTTTTTTTCATCAAAAAATGTGCTAACTGCATTTGTTAGACAAAAAAAAATCTTTTATTCAGTAAAGTTAATTTTTATACAACATGCAATAAATCAAGCTGCATATATCATTGTAAATGAGGGCTAACCTTCAGTGATTTAAATACATTTGAAGTCTGAAGCCTAGCTTGATTTTGTATAGTGCTGTATTCTTGTTCATTCATCACTTACATCAGTGCGGTTCCAGCGTTCGAAAAGTCACTGAATCATTTGAACACTGCTTTTATTGAAAATCTCTCTTCCTTCTAAAAATAATTGTAATCTCTTTCGGCAGAGAGATGAATAAGCGTCTCACTGAGGAGCAGGCAAGGAAGGCCTATGACAGAGCTGTCAAACTGGAGCAGGAGTTCGCAGAGTACTTCACTGGTTAGTCTCCTGTGTTGGTCATACTGCTTGGCAGTGCTGCTTTTCAAATGCACTCGAGTCCCTTAGTGTTCTGTGCAATTTGGGAACATGAACAGCATTCACATTTTTATTTCACCGTAGTTCAATCTCAACAATAAAAAGTATGGCTGCAAAAGTTGGGATGAATTGTAAAGTGATTGGTGAAATCAAAAAGTTTCACAGCTGTACCCATAAAAAGCAAAACCCGTACCTTAAAATTTGGCTCATCTCCCCTTCAAGGTCGTCTCCTTGTGCACCTCTGAACTGCCTCCAGAGTTTCTGCTACGTTTAAATCACTCCAGGAATATCTGCACTAATACTATCAGGATACTGTGAATAAACTCTTCACCTGTGGGGGTTTATAAACTCTAAACGTGACCTGTATAAACCTTGAAAATAGACTGAAAAAAGTTTCAGGTGTCCTTAAACTTTTTTTGTATATTAGTATCCTTTGATGTATAAGTGATTAAGTTTATTTTTGTACTTAAGTTGACTCTGTGGGAAAAGCAGCTTGGAGAAAGGATCAAAAATGCAGCTACTAATTCTCCGTTTAATGGATGGATGGATGTGTTGTCCAAGTGGTCTGTAAGTGCATTCCTTGATTAGAACACATCTTGTAGTCATTCATGTCTTTCTCTCGCTCTCCTGCAGCTATTGTCCAGGGCTCAACTCTAGAGGAAGTGTATTCGCAAGTGAAGCAGATCATCGAGGAGCAGTCAGGTCCTTACATCTGGGTTCCCACCAAGGAGCGACTCTGAATAAACACACACATAAAACATACTAACACACACATCAGCGTCTCTGTACACTTCCTACTTGTCTAATTTTCTATTATCAGCCTGCTTCCTCTCCCTCTTTTTCTTACGCATACACATCACTACATGCGTGCACATTTACACAAGCACATGAAGTGGGACGAGGCTGGGACTATCTGGGACTGCTACTTCCTGAAGTGGGAGGAGCTCATGTCTGTCCAGCAGCCTATTGGTGGATCTTCCTACAGCTCAGTTCCTTAATGTTTAAGGAGGTGGTTCAAATCAAGGCGACATGTACCATTATCTGATTTGATTTCATTATTGTTCTTCTTATTGTTGTTGTCGTTGTTGTTTTCATATTAATGAAGGGTAATGCATTCATGTATGGGTTTGTAATGATTATATTGTCACCAAGAGGCAGATTTTTGCACGCTGTAGCTTTAAGAGCATGTTTTTGGGACAAAATCTTGATCTTCTTTCCTGTCTGTCTGTCTGTCTCTCCTCATGTGTTCACTCATCACACCACATGTTTAGAGTTTCTCTTTCTTGTCTTTTTTTTTCTCAACTCAATCCTCTCTTTCCTTCCCTTTCCTCTTTTGACTATCTACAGACTTTAGATATGAGGTGAAAATCATTATTTCTAATATTCCCCAGAATTTTAGCATCTATGGCCAAAACAACTACTGTTTAGAGATGTAGCAAGAAGATAATAATCATTTAATCTGTAAGCAATGTATGACTTGATAATAGTTATTGTAACAATCAGCTATTCTTGATCCGATAACTAAATAGGATTGAATTAAAATAAAGTGCAGAGCACTCTATCACCAGTTTGTTTTTGAAAGGTCAAAAACAAATTGCCTCATAATGGTGATGGAGTACATTTGAAGCTCTGGGCCTGCATTTATCATATATATTTATCAGAAATATTTTTAAAAATAACTCACAGGTCCCCATGGTGCATAGAGACGAGGTCAGATTTACTAGGCAGCTCACTCCGATTTACAGCCAGAGGCAGCTCAGAAGGTCATTACATGATTAATCACGTGTCCAAATAAGGGCAAGAATCACCAAACAAGTCAAGGATTTTAGACCAACTCTGCACCGTTGTTCATTACTTTTTACAAATGTTCTGAATACTAAATACTCTCCCCTCTAATGTTTGTTCATCCTGACCAGTCATAGCTTATGTAAACACTCCAAAACATTTAAGAGCTTTTTAAGTCAGAAAAAAATGATCAACAGCTCCGGTTTGTGAATAGAAATAAAAGTAACAGAATTTCACTTAAATTCAACTATTGTACCCAAAGAGTGTGATAAATGGAGGCCCAGATTCTCTCTTTAAGAAACTTGAGTCTGTTTCATTGAAGCCTTCATCCCGCAAGGGCTTCGCTGCCTTTCCTTCCTCTTCCACTTCCTTTTCTCTGTCTCATGCCTTCATGTCTCCACCACTCCACAGTGTGACATTAATTACGCACTCCACCATTAAACAGTGCATCTTCTGCGTCATCATTGCTATCATCACAATCATAATCATCATTGTTAAAGCTTTCCTTCTTACTGTAGTTGCACTAATGAGGGCTGGTTTCTTAAAAGCATCTTTACCGTCCCAGTGTTTCTGGTCTTCGGACATGATGACATGGCACACTCACTTTTCTTTCAGCGATTATTATGCTGCTTTGAAAAGATGTTGATTGGAACAGTTTTTGGTAAAAGGTTTTTGCAGTTATGTAATATGCAATGTTGTTGTTGGATATTTAAGGACGTCAAGTCTGGAGAAACATCCTGTTTAGATTAACTAATCCACTGCAATCCACTTTTCTCCTGCTGGATTTATAGGTTTGAGCCTTCAGTCCCATTGTGCTTTAAAAAAAAAAAAAAACTCTTAAAACTTGCACATGTGTGACCTCAGCACTCCATCCATAATTATCCAGTAAGGGTTATATCTTGGAGCTTGTTTTGATTATTTCACAGATGTCTACTTTATGCATAGAAAGATGAAATGTTTGGCCCGAGGCTGAAGCAGCTTCTCAATCATGAACAGCAGACTTGAAGCTACTATGTGTAGTCTCCGACCACATTAACAGTACATGTAACTTATCAATGCCAACCCTGTCGGTCACGTGACGCTCGCTTAGCACATCTGTGAACTGTAGTGGTCTTTTCTTGGCTTTGCTGCTTGTCGCCGAGGCTTAGCTTAACAACACTTCACTAAACTCTACTTGTACTGAACACTATATTGAAAACAAAAGAAAAATCTTAACAGTGTTGTAGAGCGTAACTCTGTTTTTCAGCCCTGCAGCTGCTTTATGGTCATTTAATGCACTCTATTCAGTGGCCTGAACAGCGATGTGGATTTTTTTGGAATCCACTTTGCACTTGTAATGTCTGTCGAATGATTGCAAAGAAGTTATTTACACTTTGGATTAGCCTCACAGATATTTTATCATTCAGAGCAGAATGTAGGCATTTTTGAGAACCCTTTGCTCCATAAATGGTGTTGGTGTAATGGTTTGAGTTTCTCTGGGGAGCAACATCATGAGTGCTGAGGTCATGAACGAGACTCACCGGAAAACCATGACAATAATCTCGTGTTTTCAAAGGTAACATTGAAGATGCTTTTGGTGACACAGCCCCTGTACGGACCTTGTCAGCCACCTGCTCCCCCATCTTTACCCTCCAACCCCGAGGCGACTCCTCCAAGCTGACTGGAGACCGGAGACGTACAGAAAGACTGTGTTCTGTCAACCGAGTAGCTTTTAAATCCAAATAATGGCTAGTTTTGACCGCATGTGTTTTAAAAAGCTTTAATGTTTCCTCACTGAATGTCCAGATAAGCTAAATTTCCTCCCACGTGTAATCCTCACTGATTGAAGTCAGTCAGTAGTGCGTTTGTGGGTTGACAGAACCGGACTCTCTGTATGACACCGGCTGTGTGTTTTAGCCAGGGGACCATGTCACTGTATGTTAGAGTAAAGCACCGATGCAAAGAGTCTATTACAGAGATGGAACTATATCTAACATATAATATTTATCCCTGCTCTAACTGCCTATTTTGGTACAAAAAAAACAAATAAATAAATAAAAGTCTTTATTGAGATTTACTGAAATCCCTCGCCCTTTAACCAGAGATGATTATTCATGTTTTTGAATTGTGGAATGTGTGTGAATGTGAATATTCTCTTAAA
>VUQJ01028737.1:24186-44129 GCA_015108635.1 Andinoacara biseriatus | reverse complement strand
TGTGCGTAAATGTGGAAACTGCTATTTGGTTGGCTTTATGCCAAAAACTGTTGTTGTAGTTGGCAAAGAGTAGCTGCCGTCAAAGTCTGCGTTTAGAAGAAAAACCTGAGCTCAGACTCTTTGGTATCCAGGAGCACTGAAATATTGTTTTATAAACTGAACTGTTTCTTCAAAATAATCAGATAAAATACGTCTATTTAATGGATCTAAACTCTTAAGTGTCAATCACCTCACCAAATTTAAGATGATTGGCTTGTTAAAAATGCGCTCCTTTTCTGCCCGTCAGCCTTGACACAAAGAAACTGTCTCCAGGTTGCACTAATCTTCCTCTACCTGCCTTCAGAGCCTGTGGGCCTCTCACATTGTTTGGGAAGCCGGTTTAGCGACGCTCCGAGTGACTCTACATTATTGTATTGCGTTGTGGAACTCCAACACCGCCTTTCCATGGGGATCCACGCCACATGCTGTCCGGGCTAACACGCTAGCTAGCGGGCAGGAGCGCCGGTGTCAGGGCTGATAGGCTGGCAGGCTCCTGGGCCCCAGAGCCAGAGCACACTGCAAAAAATCACCCAGGACGGTAGCAGGATTCTTCTAATTCTCACTTTTGTTTTAGTAAGTAAGTAAAGTTTATTTATAGAGCACGAAAGCTACAAAGTGCTTTACAATGTAAAATTAGATCCAACATTGTTGTCAAAGGTTTTTCCTTCCAATACTGTGCTGCTTTCCACAGACAAGCACAGAATAATCTTTAGTGCATAAATAGTTATAGTTAATAATAAAGCTATAAATAGTTTTCATATATACTGATATTTTTTTTTTTGAGCCCCTTCTTGTCGGCAATGGTGATGGTCAGGTTGACTGATGAGGTCAGGCAGGAGCCTTCATGAACTATGATGTTTGCTCACGACATTGTGATCTGTAGTGAGGTGGAAGTGAGCCTGGAGAGGTGGAGGTATGCTCTGGAGAGAAGAGAAATTAAAGTCAGTGGAAGCAATGCTTGTGAATGAAAGAGAGATACGTGTGGAAAGGTGAACATTCAAGGAGTAGGTGATGGGGGTAGAGTTTAAATACCTGTGTTCAACCATCCAAATCAATGGACAGTGCACAAGAGAGGTGAAGAAGAGAGTGCAGAGAGTGGAGTTGGTGGAGATGAGTGCCAGGGGTGATTTGTAACAGAAGGATAGCAGCAAGAGTGAAAGGGGAAGGTTTACAAGATGGTAGTGAGACCTGCTATGATGGATGGTTTGGAGACACTGGCACTGAGAAAAAGACAGGGTGCTGAGCTGGAGGTGGCAGACTTGGAGATGTTAAGGTTTTCACTGGGAGTGATCAGGCTGTACATGATTAGAAATGAGTCCATCAGAGTGGTAGCTCAGGTCGAGTGCTAGGGACAGGCTGAGATGGAGGCAGTTGATCTGCTGTGGCAACCCCTAAAAGTGAGCAGCTGAGATAGTGATGATGTATCAATAAGATACTGAAATTTATATTTGTCAGTTAACTATGCCACTGTATGTTGAAGTGTTAAATTGTCTGTCTGATATTTGAATCTGTTACCTGTCACTAAGGTGACAAACAGTACCAGTTCACTTAAGCATGTGACTGGATTGTAGCTACAAAAGCGCACAGAGCTACCTAGTGCTGCTCAGATGGACTTGTTTTATGTCAGCTTCACTTAATATAAAGACAGTGATGGACAACAGCACTGAGGAGAAGACAGTGTGTGCCAAATGAGCCATTTGCAGCTCTCGTGTCAATTCAAAGTGACAGGACAAATTGTTCAGTTGGTGGAGTAATACCTTTACTTTCTACATTTTACAGTAAGTTTTTACAGCAGAACATTTTGAAAAAGATATTAATATTACAATGCTTAATATTAATTTAAAGCATTGTACAATTGTTCACAACCCAAGATAAGAATTTTGGTATAAAAACCTGCATTTTTAACCCAACTAAGGAATCTGTATCATTTTGTAAGCATCACTAACAAACCAAACCACATGAAAATCAGTCAGATTCAGAGTTATGACTACATGCATTAGGAGGCCCAGCTACCCCTGAGCAGTATGTTGGCCACATTGATGTATCGTTCCAGTGAACAGGAGCGACCTGTGCGGTATCTCTGTGTATATATCTGTGATCAACATCCAGGAAATAACAACCAGCTGCCCAGGGTTTGTGTCCATTTCTTATTGGCTAACGGACGGCCTTGTGACATGTGACCTTTGCAGCTTACCTCAGCCAGTTGTGGTTTGTGTGGACTCAGAACAATTTGCAAGGTAAAGAAGTAATTTAAAAAACACACAAACACACCCAACTTTGAAAGATTACAGTACTCTGTGACAATATCCACTTCTATAAAATCAGTAGTTTTAACTTGATTTTGTTAACGCTGATATACATTCATGGTTACCACATTTCAAACAGAAGAAATGGTGGAAATGAAGTGACTCAACTTTATGTTATAAGACCACAGCACACATGAAAGAACATACATAGATTGGTAAACACTGCACAAAGCCAAATGAAAGTGTCAAAATATTAGACCAAATCATGAAGTACCAGCTTCTGGTCATGACAGGAAGCGACCTTTTGCTATAATTTAGTGTCATCCTGCACTACATAACTGTGCCACCTAAAAGCTGTTACTGCAGTCATGCTTAGTTCTCTGTAGCCTATAATGGGCTTTCACTCATAAATTAGATGGACCTTTAACACGGACAAGAGAAGCACTCATTGTTTTGTAGTTTTTGGAGGATTTAGGGATTACATGAGCTTCACCATGATTGCATAACAAGCCTTCTGTTAGCTAAAAAGGTCCAGTCTATGCCTGACAGCCTGAATTAGGATGTTCTCATACGCCCTGGCAATGGGGTCCTTTTATTATTATTTTTTAAATTAAATCTACAGTCTTTTCCAATATGAGTAGCCACTTTAAATAAGAAAAATAAAGATTAATTCAAACAATAAACTTCTGGCCCTAATTAGAGACACCCTCTTCAGGCTTCTCAGTGTTTTATACTCAACTCATTGCTGATTCGTGTCCTAGCATGATGTGGAAACAAGTCATTTTTTACATCATTTTGGTTTATTTAAGAGCCCACCCCTAAAACAGGTTTTCTTCTCAGACTCTTTTAATCTTCCGAAGTGGAAGGGAAGTTTTCCTTTGGTGTGGCTTTTCATCAGATCTGCAATTGTATTTCTGAACAAAACATTTTTTTCTACGTTCATTATTCAGAAGGATCTAATCAGAGTCTGAAAGCTATGCATCCAAACTGAGTTGAAAACCTGAGTTGCTTCCTGTGCGGCAGTGTGTTTTGTGGAAGCGTTCCCATCCATGAAGTCTGACTGCATTCACCTTTACAAGAGCACCTGCAGTTTAACTAGAGACCTGAGCCATGTAGAGGGATGACAGAGATGACCTCTGCTTGTGCTTTAAACCAGACTTACTCATACGCACGCTAATAGGATTTTGATGCGTTGAGAAGTGCAGTGAGACCACAGTGCGTGAACTCGAGATAGAATTTGCGAAACACAGTGTGTCCACCTGACTGGGAGTTCCCTTTTGACTTGGGAGTTCACTCTGAAATTTATTGACCTCAGGATGGAGTCAGCATTTGTAAAACATTAGTCACGCATCTGCTGCTTTTTATTTATAGCAATGCAGGGATGCAGAGCAAAATCCAGGCCTGTACATCCAGTCAGTCTTGCAAATCTGAACAATGGTCTGCACACCCTGCTAATTGTTTTAGTCCCAACACTCCTTGGACTAGATTTTCTGTCTCAGCTTTTCAGGTAGAGACACTTCCAGATTTCAGACTTGTTGCATCATTTTCATTTATACTGTCAAGGCAAAAAAACCTTTATGCATGCGTGTAAATCCAGCAAAGTCCAACCAAATGAATGGCATGTAGGCTATATTACCAGATGGGAGCTGGTTAGGTGAGTGGGAGAGGAAAGGATGCCAGCGAAAGAGAGGCCATCTGCAGTATCGTAATTCTGCCCACGCTCAGTCTTTCTCTTTCACTTCTCATCCTTTCACTGACAGCAGGCTGCAACTCACAATCATTTTAACCTCTAGACAGCGGAGGCTGTGTTCTCTTTTTACTCTCGTGCCAGTAAACACCACACCTGCTCCCAAAGCTGGATTTATCAGTTAAATGAATCAATATGTGAAAATGAGGCTGTAATTAATTAGTTTGTTTATTAGGTGCTGAGAATAAGCACATGGGCTTGTTTTGGAAGCTTGAATGGGTGTCTTTAAGCAGGGAAGAAATGTGGGAATTGTTAATCCAGTAGTCTTTCAATTGAAGTCACTTTATTTGTTACGTAAGAGAGATTAAAATTTATGAAATGAAATTTCTAAAGGTTGTTTGTATGGCTGTATACATGATTTGGGCTGGGTTTTACATAAAATGTCATCATACATTTGTTTTGGTATCAAATTAAATATTAATAATAAAAATATAATTAATTAATTAATTAGTTTGCTCTTTAGAATACAAACATTTCTTTCGCAAGTCCCTTATGTATATGGTGTATGATCTATTTTGGTTCTAAAAACCATTCTCAAATGATTTTACCACATAAAGCAATAAAATTATCAGCCATGCCAGTTTTTGCATCAGTCTCTACTAATTTAAAGGTAAATGTCAAGTTGTGAATTGGCTTTTCAGACCCAGGCATGCATGTCAAACAATAATATCATATGATATCTGACCTCACAGGGTGCTTAAAGCTGGTGTACATCTGTCTATACAGGGAACCTGTGCAGGCCAACTGTGTAAGATGGAAAAAGCGGTTCTCTTTCCCGTGCAAGATGAGCGCCAATGCAGGGACAGGTGTATTGGACCCCTGTGTGTGTCGTGTGTCTGTAAGAAAGGTATAGTATAGCCTTTCTGCCATTAAGAACATTGTGTTTTCTGTTGATGTAAAATACAATATCTGTAAAGTTTGACCAGACTTTAGTCTTTAATTATTATAAAAACTTTTCTAATTATAGTACCAGGATTGTGGAGTATGGATTGATCTCTTTAATTTAGTTCGTATGTGGGTAAAAAAAATACAAAAATGTCTTTTCTTGTCCAAGTGTCCTGGAGCGTAGTTCAGTGTCAAAAACATTAGCGTAGCAGCTGGAGATAACTTATATAATCATTTTTTAACAGCATGAAATTATTGTATTAATGTTCTAATTTTTTTTTATGCGTCTCTTCTGCAGGAGCTGAAGGGTGGAAAGGCGTATGCAAAGGTAACCTCTCACAGACTTACTCCCACTCCCATCCTCTGAGCTGAACCTCCGGGTCACCCAGATTTACATTAATCAGCCATATTGAAGTAGCTAGCTTTGTGAGCCTGTAGCAAACAGATGGCCTTCACTGCCTGCAGGTTGTCTCATTATGTTATGCCTTTTCACTTTCCTTGAAAGTAATTATTTAGTGAGCAAACTAAACCGTGTTATTGTAAACACTCATGTAGATATTTTCCTGCAGCTTGTCATGTTAAGAAAAAGTGAACTTTAAGATTTGCTGATATTGTTTGATTCAAGTTTGTCTCCTGTCCTGCTTGATGTCAATTTCCATCCATAGTTTGTCATATTGCTGACTGGGAAAAAGATCCATCTCCTGAGGGGAAAAAAAAAAGAAGAAGTTCACCCTGTGTCATTCTTTCTTTCTTCGTCAGCTTGGTTTCGCAGATCTGAATTTAGCAGAGTTTGCCGGCTCAGGGAATACAACCCGCAGATGTCTGCTGGAAGGCTACGATACCAAAAATACTCGTCAGGATAACTCCATTCTCAAGGTAACATTGTTGCACCCACAGCAGGCTTATGTGACTTCAGTGAGAGGGTATCTTGGCATTCTCAGTACAAGTGCGATGTTTTATTCTTGGAGAATCACACTGGAAAAGTTTTTGCATAAATATTGCCGGCAAAAACAGCGGAATTTCCCCATTGTGGGACAAATAAAGGGATTTCTATTTCCATTTCACTGGAGCCAGAAATAAGTCATGGCCTTAGACTAGCAGTGTCACATGCAGGAAATGAAAAGGAAAGTGCAGATTTGGCCCACTATCATTTTTGTTTTTTTTAATTAAGAACGATCGCTAAATGTATGAAGACATTCTGCATTAATCAGTCAGCACATTTTTTTTATGACTCCCAGACTACAGTGAGTCTAAAATAGCAAAAGCATGGGCAACCTTTCTTTTTTTTTATTAGATAACCATCAGTACAAGATAATAGGATCACTGAATGGAAAAAGAATTGTGCTAACTTTTTTTCTTCTTTCAACAGGTTATCATCAGTACACAGCTCATGTCGGGGGATCCCTGTTTTAAAACGTACGTTAAGGCAACTTTCTTTGCACTTCTCTACAGAGTTTCATCTAATAGGTCTCACAGGGTTGGTTGGTGTCTGTCAGTTGAGGTTGTTTGCTGAAAATCTTATGATGAATTGGAAAACTATTTAAATACAACCGTTTTTGGACTAAAAGCTTTGAACGCTAATCAGGCTCCTTTGTGAGCCTTGCTTATCTGGAAATGCAGATAATGCCCCAAGGACTACAACACCAACCCACTGACCTTTTCTGCGCTGCAACATAAAGCCTCTTTGTTGCTGTTGGTTTTCTGCTGTCTTAACAGGGATTATAATTTCCTCAGTTATACTCATATTCCTAAATTGCCACAGATCTGTTGCTGTAATCTGCTCCTTGCTGTTCCAAGCGTTCTAGCTGTGTGCACACTACTTACAGCTTTCAACGTTATGACATGATAGTTTCACTGGAATCTGCTATACAGGGTTATGTAACTCTAGTAACTGTAAGCTTAAGCTGTCATCATTAAAAGTATTGACTTATAATATCTTGCACATAGTGTGCTATTAACATTTTATGAACTGTCTTTCTTTCCCTTGATTTTTCTGTATTTTCAAATCCTTCAGCAACTTTTTCTTTTTGTCTTTGCTTAGATTTTTCCTCTTAAAGTGATGCATTTAAATACAAGATTCGAAAATAAAGGCCGGTTGTTTTGTGTCTGTCATCAGGCCTCCTTGCACAGCCACAATGATCGCAATCCAGGGTGATACAGAAAGCCTCCTGGAGGAGAGGAAGGGAGGGGTCTCACAGAAAGGCTGTTCTGGTGAGGCCAATCACGCCATATTACACTTCTCTGCTCTGCTTTCTTCATCTCATTGTCTTTACCAAACATTTGCAGGCACCTAATCGATCATAATTCACCCAGAGCTGTGCATTTCCTCCTTTAGGCTTTTGCTCCACTTCTATGTTTCTGTTGCCATTTTTATCTATTACGGACAGTTGCAACTTTGTTTTTTGATCCACTGACATCTGCAGGAATTTAAGTTCTCAGTTACTACAATGGATTTCTGCCAGTTGGAGTCATGAGTGATCATGTATGAGATCAATACTGATCTGGAGGGGGAGGAAAACACGTTATCAACAAACTAAAACTGACAAAAATGAGCAGTGACAACTTTTTTCTAAGTTAAAAATTTTTTTTTTAAAATAAAGAGACTATTATAATAGATGGACAAATCAAAGCGAAGTAATGCAAGTCTTTTTCAGTAAAGGTTTTCCTCCACTGCTGAAAAAATATTTTCTTTAATGTATTTATCTGTTTGTACCATTAAAGACTTCTTTCATCTGATTTTACCAGTTCCGGGGGGGGAAAACTGATGAACAAATAATAAAGTCATCTACAAATTACAGTTGGATCATGCTGGCAAAAACAAACTAAAGAGGCTGAATCACTTCCAGGATAAATAATGGCGCTTCATCTCCATGTTTTCTCAAGAAATGGTGTTAAATATATTCATGGTATTCAGCCATTTAGTGTCTTCTTTCAAGCTGAACTGAGGCAGGAAACACAAAAAATGAACAAATATAAGTGAGGAAATCATGTATGAATAATTTGCTGCTTTGTAGTAGAGAGAGCAGGAAGCTATGCTAATGCTAAAGCCAGAATAGAAGTACCATGGGAGAGAAAGCAGCTCTGTTCAAACTGCAAAATTTGGAAATGAACATGTTAAATGAATTTACTGCAGAGAGCCTATCTCTGTTACTGCAGAGCAACATCTATAACCAGCTTTTTAAAATGTATTTAGTTTTACTAATCTCATAGACAAGAATGGCACCTGTAGCAAAGGTAACCTTACATATAGTAGGGCAGCAGATCCAGCCTCAAAGTTCTTTGAAGATATTAAAAACAACAACAAAAAACAAATGGCAAAAACCTCGTTTTAGTTATTGTAATAAAGCATCAGACTAATATTTGACCACTACACCTAAATCCATATCAGTGCCAGAATTACTTTTAAGAACTTTTACCTGTGAGACAGTTAGTAAAGCTCTTGATAACTTAATTCAAACTATAGTATGTGAATTGAATTATGAGCATTTTAATACATTTTTTTTCTGGCTCTTTGTCTTCTTAATGCTTTTGTCACACTAGTGAAAACAGTGGTACAGCCAAAATGATTGTAACCGTCTGCAATGAACTCTGATCTTGTTGCCTTTGGAGGTTGTGTTATTCTTTGATCACTCACCAGTCAGTTTCTCTCTTGAAAGCAACTTTTTTGCGTTAAGATGGTGTTAAAATGGAGTCAGTCTGCTATTGGTCTTGCAATTATGTTGCTTGGAATGATACAGCAAATAACTGTGATAAATCCTGTCAAATCTGTTCAGTTCAGTTCAGTTGAATTCAATTTTATTTAATGCCAAATATCAACAATCACTTCAACACACTTTATGTTATAAAGTAAAGACCCTACAATAATACAGAGAAAACCCGGCAATCAAAACGACCCCCCCCCATGAGCCTAGAAGTAATAAATGCATGAACTAGTTTTTCAGCATCACTCTGAGACAAGAGGGTTCTAATTTTAGAGATATTGCACAAATGCAAGGAAGCAGTCCTACATATTTGGTTAATATGTGCACTGAAGGACATCCTGGTCAAAAATGACTCCAAGATTCCACGTGTTACTGGAGGCAATCCGCTGCCGTCTACGTACACAGAAATTCACATTAAACAGAAATTCACACTTCTTACATTCAGAGTCCTGCCAGAAGCTCATAGATGTGACAGTAGTAGTTGCTGCAGAACAGTGATTAAACTGCTAAATCACATAGGCACTCAGCAACATTGCTTTTAAATGGGAATATAATCAGAAAGCAACCAGTTGTCAACCAGCTGAGTCTTTTATTGCAAAGAGATGCGGACAGATTGCGTCAGTGCAGACTGACTCAGATCGATTGCAACGTGTTGGTAATTTGTCTGCGTTTATAAGTTAGATGGTGATTATTTGCAAACAGTTGTCAACCTGAGACTGGTTTCAGTCAGTCCAAATCAGACTGCAGTTGTTTGGAGGCAAGCTGCCTCCCACCAGGCGACCTGTGCAGTCGCTTTATAATTGAAAGTGGTTGTGGCAATCAGTTGCCTAATGTTAAAAAACAAAAAAAAGTAAATGTAACCGGAGGTTGCTGTCCTATTTAGCCTTTTATTGTTTCAAAAACCAGGATTCCACATTTGAAAGCTATTGTTTATTTAAAAATATGATATTGTCACAGCTGATGAGTTTGCATCTCTGGTAGATGGTGAATATGACCTTATTATTATTATTTTTGGAGGGGACTGTAATTGATGTGTCAAGTTCCTGCTAATCTGGTTTAGCTTTACACTGGAAGATCATGGAGAGCTTTCAGGAGCTTCCCAGCATTGTAGCTTGTAGGCACAAGGTGAAGGTGGAAATTGAATTTGGTTAGGTCCCATGTGTAGCACACGCTGTTCTGTTCTGTGCAGCTGACAGAGCTAAAAGATGGTAAAAAAATAGCATTATTATGAGTAGGTCATTCTAATCTTTTGAATCGTTATATTTTGTGATGGTGTATCTGTTACTGGTTACAAATCTGGAGGTTGCATATTGCAGGTTGGTTGCTGAACTCATGAAGGCTTGAATCAGCCCTGCTGCTGTGTCGTTTTACAAAACATTAGCTGTTGTTACCGTGTCATCTCCCTGCATTGCTGCTGATTTTCATTTAGCTTTTTTTCTTTTATGTACACCCTAACTCCTACTTTGCTGCTCCACCACCACCGCCGCCGCCGCCACCTTATTCAGTGTGTGTGTTCATGTGTGAAAACATTGCTGTGTTTAGTGCTTGTTCTTCCTGGAAGCTTCAGAGAGTAGCAGAGCACTTTCATGTATAATTTAAACTAGCTTTCTTTTAGATGAACTACAATCTGCTCAAACCCTGGGGGCTTTTACATGCTTAAAAATAGGACTTGTGTGCCAGTCTTTCTGGTGCGGGTTGTGTGTTTGCATGTGTGATGCACTTTGTATCATCCCCAACATGCCTCAGTGGTACATATCTATGTTTGATACGTTGCAGGATGTCAGTTTAAATGTCTGGTCATGTATAAGCATCTTTAATATTGTTTTGTGGGTTCATTTTGCCCAACAAATTTATCTTCACAGATGTGTTGTTGAGAGGTGTAAGAAATGTGTACATTTTGGACAAGCTGCTGTTTTTGGCTGTGATCATTGCACACTGGTGCAATGCAGAATATGATTCTTTTTGTAAATTTGAGGCATATCAAAAAGATGATTTGAGGACTGCTTGGAATAAAAGAAAGGAGTTGCTGCTCAGTCATTTTGACCACCTCCACTTACGTGTCACTTATGTGTTTTTTGTTTTGTTTTTTGTTTTTTTTGCCTGAGCAGAAGTGACTCTGTGTCCCTGCATGTGCCAACTGTGGTCACTGGCTCATTAACTCACTGATACGGAATTATTTCACTTTAGTGGCACATGAATATCTTTGTTCAGCTGCCCCAGCTTTCACTTAAAACTTTCAATACTGTTCATAAATTTTTGTGATGGGATCAAATAAGTCCACAGTGTTGGCTTATTTGGTGGCAATTTCTTTACAATAAAAGGATATATCATGAAAGCTGTGCATGCACGGTTTTCTACACATGCTGGCAGCGTGCTCATCCCTCGTCTGTGTCTGTCCTTTTTGATCCAGCAGAGAGTCGAGAAGGGAAATGCCCTGTTGTGTCGGATGATCTGGGAGGGTGCTGCCACTCCCGAACCTCCAGTTACGCCAGCCAACAGTCCAAACTCTCTGGTAAGGGTATCACACTCTTAAAAATTAGATTTTTTATTAATTTATATATTTATTTTTTGCTTTTGGTATCTCCCATTGTTCATATTTTGCTCCCCAAACATAGAGATAAAAGCATACTTATGCATCCAAGCTAGCAGTGAGTAGTAGAAATAAAACATCGTCTTTTCCTCACCCACAATCAGTTGTACTTGAAATAATAGGTGTGTGAGGTCAAAATGAGAAAAAAGGACTTTGGACTGAGGAGGAGGGGAAGGATAAAATGATATTCCAGTGACACTCCAGCAGCGCAGTTCAGATCCAGGACTCGAGTTTCCATTACAGGCAGATCAGATGACAGTAATAAAAGATCAGAGGAAGTGAAGAGATGCACTGAGCTCAGCTCTAATGACCCTCTCATATAGAATTTAAAAATGTATTTCCTTCCACATGAAATGCTTGATGGATTTATTCTAACCTCTCATTAGTGTGTGGGAAGTGACCTGATGCCCTGAGATGTCTCTTCTTGCTTTAGCTGGGTTCCCGCAGACATGAACAGCATGAGTGTGTGGGTGTCATCTGAATTGCTAAATCATTTAATACAAAGCAAGTTGGAAGTCTCAACAACACACCAAAATTCACTGTATACACGTAATATTACTGATTAATAATTCAGGAGTAAGGAGACAGCAAAGCTCTCCTAAACTTGTCTCCAGCGTTGTCAGGGTGTAACACGTTACTGTACTAAATTCAAATAAAACATGCTTTTTTTTTTCTTCTTGTGCACTTGTGGTACCATCAGCTGATTTCAGTTTGTGTGCAGGGAGGAAGGAAATGGTGACGTGGTCTCCAGCTTTTAAGGAGGGGAGATATGGACATTTCTTTTATTTTTATTGCACAAAAAGACAAGAGCACAATGGTGAGGTGCAGCCTGCATCCAGGACAGAAACGACTCATTATACTGCTAATGCAACTTCAGCCCTTTGCAAACATTTGAACAGACAGCATGCTAACGAAAAGCTAGCGAAAAACTGAGAGTGACGTTAAAGCTGAAACGAAGGCAGTGATGAGCAGTCAGGTTTGCAGTGTTACAGCCTCCATTTCTAACATAAACATTAAAAGAAAGATCTTGTGTGTGTCTTCACTAGAATAGAGATTTGTGTTGGTGTGTGGGTGTGTAGCCTAAGGTTTATATTGTTAACTTATAAATAATATGACAATGCGTTTCAGGTCATTTTGTGGAGTAATGCAAAAGAAGAGTAATGAGTAGTGTAATGAATTACTTTCTCTGGGGAGTAACGAAGTAACGTCCTGCATTACTTTTAAGGAAAGTAATGAGTAATGCATAAACATTGGTCCCCAGTTAGTAATGCAAATATGGGGCTTCTCTGGGTAAATATCAGTTCATCTTTCTTTATTGTTACGGTGCAGATTTTACCCGTGTGCAATATTGTGAATATATTTCAGCAGCAGGGCTTTGCACTTCCTCAAGTTCTACAAAACACTGGTGCAGTATTTCTCTGAATATCCTGCATTCAATGTGCAAATATTAAGGTAATCCTGAGGTAACATCTCATAATTTGATAAATCTCTGTCCCTCCTCGTGCTTGTTCTTTGTTCATCTCAGCCACTTTACATCCAATCCACTTCAGATTTGTTGGGTGTGTCGCTGGGTACCCGAGTAAGTGCAGTGCCAAGTTTGAGGTTCTTTAGATAGTGCTCACAAAAAAATGTTACTCTCCCGAGCCAGTGTTTCCCCTACAGTAACTGCTACCTGCTGGAGGGCACACATGAGCATGTACAAACATTTGTCTGGCTGTGTTTGTGAGGACATTCATTGACATCAATGAATTTCCAGGCCTCTTCACAACTAAGTTCCAAAATATTTCCACAACTAATTCTAATTTTAACCAACAAATACAGCTTTTGAGAGAGAATGATAGCAGTGAGAAATAGTCCATAATATTTTTTTTTCATTTGATTGTCTTTATTGTTTTTGGTTTCCTGTAACAAAACACTTGAGTCATCCAATTTCAGTGAGCATTCACAAGAAAACCACAACCCACATTCTGCCTGTTCTGCACAGCCACATTTAAGGCAGTTACACACAGTAACCAGTAACTAATGAGGGAAATTGTAAATTGTACCAATCAACAAAATAACCTGGGTTACAATCTCATGGAACTTGTCAAGTAACATACTGCTCATGTATGTTAAGAAAGTCACTGCTCGTGTCTCTCAGGCTACAGCACAGGTCACTCCCGCTCCTCCAGCATGTCAGAGTTCAGCCACCGGAGAAACCATTCAGTGGGCAGCGCGTCAACAGGTATTGGCAGCATCCCAGAGCCCAGTGAAGAAAGAGAGTCCAGAACCTGTCCAGTTCTGCCTGAACACCCTGCAGCCACCTCTGGCAACACTCCGGGCACACCAGTGCGAAGTGCATCATCCTGCGAACGGCTCAACAGGTAATCAGTTAAGAGCACACATATAATCATTTATTCATGCAGTGTATGAAAAGTGTACACAAATGTAGTCACTTTCTTTGTCCTCTTTAATAAAGATAAAGCAGTAAGCATGCCAAACATGGTAGGGTATTACGGTAGTAGTAAAACTTAATAAATCTGACATCTGTGTCATGTTTCAGGAAGCAGCTGTCAGAGTAAAAAAGCTTTGAGAGCATTAGCGGAAGTGTATTTGTGGTTACATTATGAGCTTTTATTCTTTGCAAAACTTCTTGTGTTTGTGGGATCTAAAACTGAGTTAGATTTAAGTACTGTTAAAGCTTTAGGTGCTTTATAGCTTTGAAGACTAACATTTCGATACATTTTGTAGGAATAGTTAAGCTTTTAGGGGAATTTGCTTATCAGTGTTCTTGCCAAGACTTCATAAGAAAAATGATTTCATATCTGCACATGTAAACAAACTACCAGTCCTCCCTGTTGCCAAGATAACTCACAGTAACAAGAAGACAGGAAGTATTGTCGCTCTTCTGTCCTTTGCAAAATGTCACTTTTAACTTGTTTCTTGCACAGATGAAATGAGAATTGATGTGTTAATCAGTGATAATTAGCTGTGCTCAAAGTGCATTTTTCTATTTTTAGGCTGAGACAGGCTAGCTTTTTCCCAGTAGTTTCTTGCTAACCTAACCACATATTTACCTACGGACATGCAGCTGTTAGCAAATTTATCAAGCTTAGGAAGCAGGAAGTGATTAAGCTTACTTAAAGACATGTGACTGCCGTGCCAACCTTGGTTTCTAATCTGTGATTAGAAAACTTAATAATAAGAAGAAACAGCCTTTGTTGTCCCACAAAGGGAAATTTGCAGTGTTCACCTAGTCAGTTACAGATGTTTTTAACATTAACCAAATCATCAGTTACATTAAAAAGAAAAAACTAAAATAATTGAATTTACTGTTTCAAAAACCCAGCAGACATATTGCACTAGTAGCAGCAGTTCTGGTGCTCTTCACTGTATATTCAGGCTGTTGTGACCGATTAGATTGGATGAGTTTTGAAAGTTTAGGCTAACTCACATTGTTATAGTTACAGGTGTAAAATCCTGGTAAACAGTATGAAAATTTGCTTCACTTTACATTTATAAGTATTTAGTGTGAGCAAAACACACCACTAGTTTGCTGGATTAATGACAGCGGGTTTAGGGCTTATCGATTTTATCTAATGCAGGTGACTAAAACAGCATTGAAACACTGTGTGGAGTTTTGACACTGATTTAACAGAAGCAAGCAGCTCTGGCAAAGGTGTGTTGCTACCAAAAACAGGTGCCTGGAATGAGATCCTTCTGTTCTTTGGTTGATAATTCCGCTTCATAGCACAGAATGAAATGTCAAGTACAAGAAGGGAAAACATCAGCTTCTCTCTGTCTTCAAACGCCCAAAATGGTATCCTATATCCTCCCTTCAGACACCCAGTGAAACAGGACTCCATGGAGTCTCAGCTAAAGCGAATGGATGATACTCGGGTGGATGCTGATGATGTTGTCGAAAAGATTCTCCAGAGTCAGGACTTTACACCCAGCCTGCTGGATTCAAGTGCTGAGGGTAGGGCACATCCTCAAACATCCATTGCATAAATATCATTCATGCAGGTTTGGGTTCTCTGGGAGATTTCACCCATGTCTCTCAGGGAATAATTAAAAAAAAATAGAAAATACAAGCAAATTTTCACAAGCTCTAATACAGAGGAAATAATTGTGCATTTATAATTTGAAAAGGAAATAAAATGGATTATTTTTTAATTTGCAACTTTTAATGATTTTATATCAGTTTAAACAGAATATTGTGTTTTGTTACTTTTTTTCCCCCCCAGACTAAAATGACAAACTTGGGCTATTGCATCTTTCCTTTAAACTGGCCTGTTTAAATAAAGAAATGTTCAGTTTAAACATTTGGATATCTGTGTAATATATAAGGTAGAAAATCCTCATTTAAGAAGCAGGAAGCAGCTACAGAGATTTCAGCGTAATAAATAACCAAAATAGATGAATCAATACAAAAAAAGATTCATCCCAGTTCTGGGTTACTACTGCGTGTTTGTGCACGGCGCATTTGCATATTCATCTCCCATGAGTCAGTGTGTGTACTTTAAGGAATGAGGCATTGTTTTCCCTTCCAAGGTCTCCACCAGCTCAAAGCTACAAACGGAAAGTTGCTGTCAATACATGATTATTTTTAGGTTGCCTAGCAACTGGCTGCTCGTCATGACAAGAATTGTACATGAGGATGTGGGCTCTCCATGTACTGACCAAATGTTGTGAACACTGTTTCAGAGGAAGGCCTACGTCTGTTTGTTGGACCTGGAGGAAGTACAGCCCTTGGTAGTCATCACCTTCCCACCAGGTGAGCGTCGCAGACCTGAGGGATAGTCAGTAAACCGAAGGCAATGAGCAAACTGATGCAGGGATTTCTGTCAGACTTCAAAGTAGCACTGCTGTGTTAGTGTTAATACACACACAAAACTGAGAGAGGTTCTTTCCAAAGTGATGTTTTACAGGTTTAGTGCAGAAGATAGGAAGGTTTTGATGGCAGCAGCTCTTAGTGAAACAGCACTGTACCTGAGTGATGGAGGGGAATCATTTGGTTTGTAGGTGTCAGCCACTGATTTGTACAGCAACCGGTGTGTAAAATTGAGCAGTATAAGACTTTTCTGGCTGATGATGGGCCTTTAGGGTATGCTAGTAAACACGAATGCCACCTACAGTTAACGTAATGACTCTGCATTGCCTTATTTGGCACAAATCAATACATTTCTTCTCATTTAAGTTTCTGTAAGTTTTTATTAAGTGATCCCCTATTTAACAAAATGTGACAGAACTTTCCTTTGGAAGGAACTAAAATATTTCTTAAAAAATGAACTGTCTAAAGATGAAATATGGCTTGACTATATGTTGTGTAGGCTTAGAATTTATGAGCTCAACTGATATTTTGTTTCTTTTTCCATCTTGGATTCATGACATGACTGGTTCTTTAGTACCTTTTGTAATAACTAATGAGGATTCAAATAAACATTTGATTGCCAATTCTGCCTCATGTCCTCCTAGGGTTGGTGGCGGAGCCTATGAGCAGGTGGTGATAAAGCGTTAGACCCGCAGCATCTCTGATGGCCAACTGGAAATCAGTTTCCACTTCAACCTTCACACCTACTCAATCAGCACCCGTCTAAGCTGATCAGTGATCAGTCGACATTACACCAGTGCCCTCCTATGTTCATATGAGTTAAGGTATCTTTAGGAGAAAGAAGTGGGCAGATTTTATCTCAAATAATCAAAAGAGAGGGAAACACACTGACCAGATTGTTCTAAAACATTTATAGTTTAATTCTGGCTCTCTGCAAACTCAAACCAACTGAAACTCCTGTAAACTCACAAGAAAAGCATTAACCTTTCTTCTCCAGACAACACATGGAAACATCAGAACAAACTGAAAACATATCACATCTTATCAGGACATTCCTTTGGTGTTTGTTTTGGACTTCCTTTTTTCAAATAGGATTTAATCTCTGCTGATAAGCTACTCAAAAAGTACATGTTGTCATGCCGGCACCCAATGGTGATTTTTGAAATGAGAATATTTTATTATGAAGAACTGAGCTATCTGATGTGTGAACATGGACGTGTGTATGAGTATGTGTATGAGTGTATGAGGTTATGCGTTTGTTGCGCTGGAACACTGGCCACTTATTAGCAGCAACAGTAATGCTGTTGTCTCAGATCAGTGAAGTGACACGATCTCCTGTAAGGAATGCCACACTGGTACCTGCAAAGAGAAAATGGGAGAGAGGAGGACAATTTCTTTACATGTAAGCACAGACAGGCCCCGTTATCCAAATCCAGAACAGTCAAAAATGACTATTTAACATTGTTTTGCTGTATAAGACACTTTAGAGAATTAAGAATGCGCTTTTTAACAGTTTAAATGCAGTTACCACAAGTTGGAGCTAGAAAATAAACCAAAAATGACAGTAACTACTTACTACAACTGACTAGAAGCTGGAGCAAGAGAGCATCTAGTAAACGCTGAAGCTAAACCCAAATTAAAATCTAATTCCCCTAATTGACATCCTGATTATCTCGTTTCTTCCTCTGTATAACAAAATGAGACTAACTAAATAGCTCTCAGGGCAGAGAACTCCTGTTAATGGTAACTGGCAACATGCTACAATTACAAGCTAAATATCACACAGTTCAAATGTTCAGTTAGCAAAGTTACAGATTTAGGTGAAAGTTCTGCCAGAGGATCCAGGAATCTTTGGATTCTTTTTTCGTATCTCCACATATACATATTAGATTGAAATAAACTGGGACATATCTTCTTTGTGTCAAGAAAAGATCAAACCTGTCCAGATATCTTTCTGGGGCCAGGTGCACTATTCATGACAGTGTGGCAGAGGTATGTAGTCTCAGACTGCCCTCAAGATTTACAGGGCAGTGAATGCTTAAAATAACAGTGGCCTCTGAATATTGATATGGAAGAGTATATAGATCAAATATTCACTGTTGCAAATGTGCATCTATTGTGTAGCTATATCACTATGAACTGGCTTGTATATCAGGGAGCTTAGAAAAGGAGGATCCTGTCATACATGTTTGACTCGTGCAGCTGTTGTATACTATGGCTTATTTTGTTTTTATGTTTTCTTTTTTTAAAAGACAGCAAAGGACTAGTTAAGTAATCCACTGCCATGAAGGAAATGCTCAACAGAAGACCCAGAGTAATACAGTAATTTGGTTTAATGTGTATTATCTCTTAGCTTCATACTGAGGACAATCTCAAGCACTCAACACCTGCTGAGTTTTAGAATTCTTACAGTGCCATGCATGTAGACTATTTCCATCTATAGCCTCAAAGGAAAGTCAGTGCACAGTTTAGTTAAACAAGTTAGTCCAAGTACATAGCAACCGTTATTACCTGGGAGCCTGTTAGGCCTATGCATAATGAGAGTATTAGACACATTTTAAATCAGTGACAACAGACTGTACAGCATCTAATCTTCTGTCTCCTGTCGTAAGCCATAGTAGAAGTAGGACCAATGCCTCTTCTAGAATAACTATATACATCTTGTATCCATATCTGCACAAAGTGTCATCAGTGTATGGTGTTTTAACTATACGTCAGTGCTCTCTGTCTTTATGTTCCTATGCTCTGCATGATTACGGTGTTGTTTTTAGCTGTGACAAACTCTGCAGAGCCTGACACATCGTAATGTTTTCTCATTTTAACTGTACCATCTTCTTAATCCATTTTCACACTGAAGGAAGAATTTTGCTTGCTATTTACTATGTAGGACTCACTTTTGTTCACGTTAAAAGCAGACGTCTGTGTAAGCATCGATGTATAAATGTAAATCAGTGTTCTCATTTTGATGTTAATCACATTTATTGAGTCGTTTTTGAATCTTTCATTGCTGATAGTGTTCTATATTTTTGTTAAATATTTTTTGGTTTAAGAAAGTCTTTCACTACATGTGACTTAAGTGTAATGTTTTGTTTTTTAAATAAAAATCCCTGGTTTTACCTGTGTAGCACAGGTATGTTCATCTTGGTATTTAACATGTTGTTACAAACATGGTTGCTTCTTCTCTTCTGTGAAGCTGTTGTCTATTAAAAAGAATCTAAAGTTTATTCTTCCGTATAGTGATGTTCTGACACTGTCCAGTGTTTTTCCTGTTAAAGATGTTCTTTTGACCAACATTTGCTTCTTTAACAAGTGTACTGGATGCTTAAAATGTCTGAATAAAATTGTTTTAAATGTTCAGTAGTCTGTACGGATTCCTTTATGTGAAGAATGTGCAATATTGACAATTTAAACTCTCACATTTAGAAAGTGATTGTGTCATTATTGCCATTACTGTATCACTTTTACTAACGCTGAAGGCTAGGGACCATTTTACAAAGGAGTATTAGGGCCACATTGAGAAAAAAAAATAAAATTGTACATTTCGAGAATAAAGTCGAAATTTCAAGATTTAAGTCGAAATAGCATTTTGAAAATAAAGTTAAAATACTTTGAGAAAAAAGTCGAAGTCATAACAGCTGCTACCTTCTATAAAATGCCTTCGGTAGATGAAACAACTTGATCAGCTGATTTTAGGGGCTCGACACACGGGAGCAACGTCGTTTGCTCTCCATTCCTTTCCTACTGAACTTTTGTGAACTGAACAAGTTCCATAGGAAATGTGTGTCTTGTGATTCTGCAAATCCCCTCTGTACTGCACAGAGGTGCAATCATTGAAATCCTTTCATCTGACCATCGCCAGTTTGGGTGTTTTTTCCTTCTGAGACAACATTTTTCTGCACCATTTCTCTGCTCATCTCTCTCT